>JAVJHY011489718.1:0-22738 GCA_035593235.1 Phascolosoma agassizii | reverse complement strand
TCGCACTGCCTTCGCCGAAATGCGGTCTGCGGCCTTTGACGGGAAGACTCTCGAGGCTACTTACACGCTCAGCTTAGGGAGCTACGTAGCTTCCAGGGCCGGCGCCCCGCTCAGCCCCTGTGCGATAGGCGCAGGAAGGACGACAACGTGCATGCTCTTCAGGGGGCGGCCGATTCGCACTTGCGTTGTACTGGACGAGACAAGGCTAGCCGGAGGACTTGAGGTTCTTGACCAATTGCCGCCCGAGGAGATCGAGCGCATTGAAGTCTACCCCAAAAGCGGAGCCCTCCGAGTCTACACCCGGCGATTCATGGAGCGAGCAGTTGGTAACCCGAGCCTGGTGGGCATGGCGTTCGAAGACCCCTGCTCGTAAGGCAAACCTGAGACGCTTTGCTGGTGATCCGACGTATCAAGAACCGCCCGTGACTACAATGCGGCGTCTGAAAACAACTGGCTGAGTGAGCTCTCTAGGCCCTCCGCCAAGCGTGCTAGGACGCTGAGCGTCGGGTTTCGACGGCCTCGCTCGATGCCGCTGACGTACGTGCGGTCTAGGCCACACCTGTAACCAAGCGACTCCTGCGACAACCCAAGACGCAGCCGCCGCTGGCGCATGGCTGCGCCCACAGCTACCGCCGTCGTCGCAGGTTGGTTGGAGCGCCCCGTTGCCATGTAGACAAGAAGCGGGTAACGTTGCCTATGAGTCTACGGACGATGAGTCACATATCGACCGACGGGAAGCACCGGCGACACCGAACGCCGTGGTACACTACGGCTCTGGTAGGGCGACCCCCTGTCTTCGCCATGGCATGCACTTTGGTGGTGCTCACCTCGGCATGCTCAAGCATCGACGAGGCAGCACTCCACTCAGACGCAAGTAGGTTCGCAGCGGAGTGCCTGAGCGGCCTCAACGGCTTCGAGGTGCCTCTGGACTCAACGACTGTGAGCGTCTGCGTCGAGTCCGGTCTACAAGAGGCGATCAGCCTGAACGTGCGTCCGGGCCTTCTCCCGTGACGTGCCTGAGCTACCCTGTTTCCGGACGTCAGTCATGGGGTCAGGTCCACACGACGCATTGATGGGATGTTAGACCAACAGGGGCATGAGATCTCGCTCGCGTGGTCCTGGCGCTTGGTGGCCGCCGTAGCTGCGATCTCATTACCGTACGTGTGGCTCGAGTTGTGGGGAATGCGCTCGGCAACCACGTATGGAGACCAGCTAGCTTACACCCTCGCGGGAGGAGTCGGGGTGTTGCCAGTAGTGGCCATTCTATCTCTCAGAGGCACCCCTCGCGGCGCGCTCACCGTGGTTTCCGGTGGGGCCGCTGTGGCCCAAGTCCTCCGCGTAGTAGTGCTTGTGGCTGCGGGCCTAGACCCTGGGGGTGACGGTTACGTCAGCGGGCTAGCAATGGCCGGAGGAGCCATCGGCGCACTCGCGGTGTGGCTAGCTGATGCGACACTCACCGGCAGAGCCAACCCGGAGTGGTGATTTGCCTTTCGGGAAGTGGCGCTCGGGCGAGGAGCGCGAAAGACGCAGTTGTCCCGGCCGCTACCGAGCCAGACGGCGTGATTGACGCCTCCTGTCGCGCCGCACCTCACATCCATGGTCGGCTCTTCCAGCGCACCGAGGTCAAGTGCCAGTACAAGAGCGGCTCCACAGCGAGGTCCGTCGACCGTATCGTCGAACGAGACATCCTGGGCAAGCCGCGTGTAAGAGCCGCTCTGAAGGCTGGGGGCACCTTCGTCTTCTTTTCCTCGCTGGACCGCGGTGACGCTGTAGAGGATCATGTTCGGGCCGGGCTCGCAGCCGAGGGTCTCCTGGTAGAGGACGCCCGGAGCGCCAGGCGTTCCTGGTGTGCCACCTAGTGTGCCAACTCGGCCACACAGGGCAGAACCGAGAGAAACAGTCCCGAACTCAGTATCTCCGTAAGTCCCAACATGGCAATACTCTACAGCACTGACGACAACCCAGCAGAGTCTCAGTAAACACCCCCAATTCTGAATGGGGTTCAGGGGGTCGCCGGTTCGAATCCGGCCGTCCCGATCAGAAAGGCCCTGCGGCGCAATGCGGCGTGGGGTTTTTCTGTATCCGGAAGGCTGGATGTGGCCCGTGGAGCGATCGAAGCAAACGGAGATCTCTCCAACCATTAGTCACTCTTGAGCGACCTGCCTAACGAACCGACGCGCGCCGATCGGGAACGACAAGCCGGGCACGAACCCGTCGCGCCTGTTCTGCTCGCTCCCAGTTCTCGTACAGAGTGACAAGCCGCCACAGACACTCCTGGGTGAACTGGTTCTCAACGCCGCGCTGCGACTCCAAGGTGCTGCATCCCTTCTGCAGAACCGCTTCTGCATCTTCGAAACGGCCGGCCTCCATGAGCGCCTCGCCAACGTGCTCGCGGTGTTCAATGGCCATAAGGCCGTCTTGACCAAAACGGTCGGCATAGAAAGCCGCGGCCTCGCCGTAGTGTTCAACCGCTTCCCCTGGATTGCCAGCAGCCCGGGCGAGATGCCCGAGACGGCGCAGAATCTCGCCGTGGCCGATGTGATCCGGACCCTCGATTCGGTTGTAGACACCCCGGGCCCGGGCGTAGAGGCCGCGCGCTTCGTCGTAGGCGCCTTCATACGCGAGGGACTGGCCAAGCATCACAAGCGCTGAGCCCAGTGCACGGTGACCTTCGGGGTAGTGTTCCTCAAAAATCGCCACGGCTTGCCGCCCCCTGGCGACGGCCTCTTCGTTCCGGCCTAAGGCCCAAAGGATGGGGGGGGAAACATTCAAGGCGATGCCGACAGCTGGATGTGTCGGGCCGTGCACCGCCACCTCGGCCTGCACCGCCCGGTCGGCCATCACGATTGCGGCCTCGTGGTCTCGCGTGACCCAGAGCCGCCGCGCCTGTTCAAGGAAGAATTCTCCGACGTCGGCTTCCTCCGCCCAGGTCACCGACCCCATCGCCACGAGCGCCGCCTGAAAAAGGGAGTCGCTGCGCTCCAACTGCCCGACCTGGTGCAAGGCTCGGCTCGTTAGGATCTGCGCCATGAGCATGTCGGGTGTCACGCCCAGCCCGTGGTCCGCGAAGGCCCGCAAATACTCAAGCCCCACAGTCGCCTGCTCGGCGCTCCTGTCCATGCGCCGAAAATTCACCGCCTGGCGACGCATCGCCTCGAGGGTTTCGAGATCTCCGAGGCCAGCGTGTTCCTTCAGCAACGCCACGGCCTCGGATAGAACGGTGTCGGCCTCCTCGAGGCGCTGGATTGAAGAAAACGCGTCGCCCACCGCGCTGAGCATGGCGCCCTGAACAACGGGTTGGTCTCCCAGGTCGCTCCGAGCTCTCTCCGCACCCTCCTCGAGAAGCTGGTAGGCCCGGAGCGTGTCGCGCGCCGGCTGCATTGGGTCGGCCGACGCGAACAACCCAAGCATGAAGTCGCGGGTTTCCGTGGCCTTGGCAGCTTCGATCCGCACACGGTCTCGCTCCTGACGGAGCGCCCGCGACTGCAGCCACGTCGAGATCCCGGCCCCTAACGCGACGGTGCCAAGCGTCGCGGCGACGGTGACCAGTCGCGCGTTTCGGCCCACAAATTTGGTCGTTCGGTACGCCATGCTGTCAGGGCGCGCCGCGACGGGGAGGACCCGGAGGAATCGGTCGATGTCGTCCGCTAGTTCTCCTGCCGAGCCGTACCGCCGTTCAGGCTCGAGGTGCAGCGACTTGCGTACGATCGTGTCCAGATCGCCAGACAGTGTGCGAGCCAGACGTCCCGGCGGAATGCCCCGCGTCCGGGCGACCCAGTCATCCCAGACGAGTGGCGCGGAGTCCGAGCTGCGTGCCGATTGCAGCGCCCGATGCAGCGGCGGCACAGTCCCGGACAGGATCGCGTCCTCGATCTCGCGGACCGAGATCGATTCGCCGAGGACGAACGGGTGCTGGCCAACAAGCAACTCGTATAGAAGCAGCCCCAGCCCGTACACGTCGGTGGCTGTAGTGATGAGACCACCGGTGATCTGTTCAGGCGCGGCGTAGCGAGGGGTCAGCAAGCGGTCGCCCGCTCCCGTCGCATCCGATGCCTCGAGGTCGAGCCCCAGCAGCTTGGCGATCCCGAAGTCGAGGAGCCGCACCTCGCCGGTGTCGGTAGCCATTACGTTCGACGGCTTCAGATCACGATGCACGACCAGATTGGCGTGGGCGTAGCGTACGGCCTGGCAGACGGCCACGAACACGCGCAGGCGCTGGTGGATCGTCAGTTGTTCACGGTCGCAGTACTCGGTGATCGGCACACCATTGACGAGCTCCATCACCAAATACGGCTCGCCTGAAGATGTAGCTCCCCCGTCGAGCAGCCGAGCGATGTTGGGATGGTTGAGGCGGGCCAGCACCTGCCGTTCCAGTCGAAAGCGGCGAATGGCATCGGGGCCGCGCGGACCGTACCGCAACAGCTTGATGGCCACCGCCTGGTCGAATCCGCCGTCGATGCGCTCGGCGCGATAAACGTCGCTCATTCCGCCCCGACCGATTCTCTCGACCAGTCGGAAGGCTCCGATCACGTCCCCACTCCGATCGGCCGGCTCCGCATCGTGCTGACCAGGACCCGAACCTCCGGGGAGAGTCGACGGATCAGCAATCAGTCCTTCCAACAACAGCGGCCTGTTGCGCCCTTCGGCATCGAGCAAGGAAAGGACCTCGGTCGCCAACGCTCCATCGGATCCGGATTCCCTACGTACGAAGGCCTCTCGATCCTTGGGATCGAGGTCGAGGGCTCTCTGAAACAACTCCGCAACAACGTCCCACTCAGGGCCGCCCCCGTCCGCTGAACTCGACACCCTTCTAAGGATCCAAGGTGATGGAGAGATCGGCGGCTACCTCTTTCCTCAACCAGGCCCGGGCGGCGGACCAGTCCCGATGTGCGGTCCGGGTGGACACCTTTAGAGCGTCGGCCACTTCGTCGAGTGTCAGTCCGGCAAAAAAGCGCAGTTCAACCACACGGGCCGCGCGCTCCGATCGCTCGGCGAGGCGCGACAGCGCGTCGTGCAGGATCAGGATTTCCTCGGCTTCCGTCTCCGACATCACCTCGGCGATCACTTCGAGGGACCGGATATCGACACCCCCACCGCGCTTCAGTCGCTTTTTCGCCCGGGCGTGGTCCACAAGCACCTGGCGCATGGAATGACTGACCAACGAGAAGAACTGCCCGCGGTCGGCGGGGCGTAGGTGTTCGGCACCCGCGATCTTGAAGTACGCCTCGTGCACTAGGGCGGTCGCGCCGAGGGTGTGATCGCTGCGCTCTTTTTTCAGATGGCGGCGTGCCAGGCTGCGCAACTCGTCATATAGGATGGGCATGAGCTGATCCAAGGCCTTCGGATCACCCTGCCGAATCCGGCTCAGGTACAGCGTTACAGGTCCTTCTTTCATCTCGGTCCCCCTTCCTACTCCAACCACCTGCGACCCCAAGGTCGGTTCAGGTGCAAAAGCTGGCAATCTGGGGAACGAATGCCCCCAGCCCGAGACGGCCAAACTCCCTACCCGTCGCAACGCACGGTTCCCAATCGAATGACTCCACTCGCCGCTTCGTCGAGCTCTAGAATCAGGAGACACGACCGCTCGCCGGCCACAGCTCGGAGTACGGACGTACCCTCCAGGTCGGTCAGGTGGGCCTGCCCCTGGCGCCCCACATACCCAATCGTCTCGCCCTCGGCCGTCCGAAGCTCGGTACCCGGGGGCCACGGGTCGCCGTTTCCATCCAAGAGGGTAAGGGCGGCCTGGAGAGAGCGGCGCAGATCGAAGTCCACTGTGACACCCCCCGGGGCCGGCGTGACCTCATGGGTCAATTGGTCGGCGAGCCAGCCGGCCGCGAACGACGCCGGGTCGATCGCGATGCGTGTGGAAGACAGGGCGCTGACGTAGGGGAGAAGCATCATGCCCTTGCGCAGCGTTCCCACCCGCCGTCGATCCTGGAAGATGTCGATATCGGCACCTTCGCCTGCATCCACCACCAGGAAGCTGCTTCCGACCGGGGAAGACGCGAATAGCCGGCCGTTCTGCGCGACGATGGAACCCATCACGGTTGCACTCCCCGAGCTTCCGGCGGGTCCCCATCGGCCTGTTGTGTGAGCCTCGAACCAGCGACTCCGGTGCTGCAAATTGACGGTTGCGTCGAGTGCGCCCGGGCGCTCGGTTGCGGTCCGGTGTGTCCCCCTGACCGTCCACCCGAGCCCATGGGCGTTGCTAGCCAGCGATTGGCCCGCCGTGACGCTCGACCGGGTTTCGCGGGCATCGGCGTACAGATCTGTAGAGGCGCGGCGTCCAAAGTTGCCCAGTGCGAGCGAAAATCCCATCGATCCGTTCCAGCCACGACCCAGGCGACTCCCGTCGTAGCCAACCCGTAGCCGAGTGGTCGCTGGCCCCAGCCGAGTAGCGAGCGCGGCCGTCGTGGTGTGGGTGGGCTCGGCGTTCCAATCCTCCCGAAGCCGGTAGCGCACGGTGACGTTGCCGCGGCGCCCTCTCACAGAAAGGTCGGCCCGACCGAGCCAACGAGCGTCTCGGCCAAACCCGTCTTGCCGCATGGTCAGATAGCCGTAGTCCGTCCTCGTAGCACCGAGGAGAAGGCGCACCGGACCCCCTCCAGTCTCGATGTCGGCATCGAACGCCCACCCTTGCCCGTTCAGATCAGTGGAGGGCAGCTCGGTAGGGAGTGGTCCTCCCGGGGTGACCACCTCGGCGTCCTCGGTCTGGGAGTGGCTCCAGGAGCCCCCGATCCTCGCGATCAGTCCCAACGGCAGCCGCATGGCCCCCTCGACCCGGCCCGCCACGTGCGATTCATCGCCCATGCGTCCCTCGGCGTTGAGCCGCGCGGTCACGCGATCGGTCAATCCGCGCCCGAAGAACGCCGTGGCAAAAGGGGTCTCGTAGGACAGCGGGGCCGTCGGTCGCTCGGGATCCAGCCGACCCAGTTGCCCGACCGCGAGCCCGAGGCTAGACGCGCCTTTCCCGAGCAGGTCCACGCCCCCTACCAAGTTTCGCTCGAACGTCTCGATGCGTCCGTCACCGTGGCGTATCAACACTTCGACATCGTTTCCGCCCTGATCGAGCGGGATGTCCTCGATACTGAGGCGTCCGGCTCCGACCGCTCGGGTCGCGATCAGCCGACCATTCACTCGGACCTCAATCGTCCCGGGTTCCGCCAGAACCAGTAGGTCGTCCAGATCGAGATACCTACTGGACAGCGAGGTACGTCGCTGGCCGATTGCGTTTAAGCCGACGCTAACGCCGAGAAACGACAGACCCCTCGCTAGTGCGGATGGCGCGCCGGCCAGCTCACCAAAGTAGGCCACGTAGCCAGACCTGAAGTCCCGTCGCAACCGTACGTCGCGGAGACGTCGTTCGGAGCGCGACGCATCGCCTTCGCTGGCTACGGCTGCCGATACGCCAGGGTCGGACGACACGGCTCCGGTCAAACGCCCAAGTCCGCCCAGAGTAAGCCCGAGGTTGCCGCGGACGTCGAACACGGGAGCGGAGCGGGAGCCTGCCACAGCGAACGCGCGGTACGTGGCATCGCCCCCCCACCCACGGTCGAGTGTGAACAATTCGGGGGGAGCGGCCGACGCCTGGAAGCCGCTCGAGAGGCTCTCAGGCGCTGGCACGATGCGCAGTTCAGGGGCATCGCCAGCAACCTGAACGACCACCGACGTCAGTTCGTCCAGCCAATACAGCTCGACGGAGGCAGGGATGCCGGGGATCGTCGCCGGCGGGCCTGCGTGGTCCAACAACCCCCAGGCCTCGAGGTCGGCGCGACCGGCGGCCAGGCGCCCCTCGGTTGTGCGCAGCAGGTAGACAAACTTGTAGACCCGTCCGAGCGCATCGACGCGGTGGCGGACGGGGGTAGGCAGACCTGGGGATGGCTGGGCCTGAGCGTGCAGATCGCTGGCTAAACCGAAGGCCAGAAGCAGCGACGCGGCCGGCAGCCACACGGACGCTCGGCGCGTGCGTGGGGCACCGCTCAACTCGGTCCCGCAGGCCGCGCGGTGTTCTCAGGATCGAGCTCTCCCTCGACCAGTACCCGGTCGCCCTCACCCACAAAAGTGAAGCGGACCGGACCGGAAGTACCGAGTGGTGCCGACGACCCTTCGGGCAGCTCCACAAGGATATCGCGAGCCGACCCCGGCAGCAGGTAGAACTGGCCAGCGGTCTGACCCAAGACGCCGTCCCCTTCGTGAATTCGGGCGGCGGCGCCGAGGGCGTACCCCTCGCCCTCGTTCACCACGCGGACCCGCATGGCCCCCGACTCTGGATCCAACGACGCATTCGCGACCAGAATGGCTTTGGCCCCTGCGGGCTCCACGAAGACGGGCAGGTCGAAGGCACGGCGAATGACGAGTCCCTCTCCGGGCGGGGGAGCCGCTTCATTGGGGACTTCCTCGACACGGATCCGGTAGTACCGGGACGCCTCGGCGGTGCCTGCTACCTGCAGGACGACATTGCGAACCCCTCCCGGGGCCAGTTCGAAGACCGACGGAATCGCCGTGAGCTCATCGGTGGGCTCGAGGCTGCGGTCCCCTTCGTCCTCGCTCCATGCGTAGGCCGTGATCTGGACGAGCGTGCTGGTTTGGAAGTCGCCGCTGCGGACTTCGATCAGCCCCGTCGCCTGTTTAGCCGAGATCGCGATCCGTACCGGGCCTACGGAAATGCCCTGGGCGAGGACCGGGCTTGGCGCCATCACGAGCGCGGCGGCGGTCAGGAATCCAAGAGTGTAGGTCGAAGTCTTCATGCCAATTTGGGTGGGTAGTGAGGTCCGAAACCTCTGTCGGGAGCTGTGCCAGACGCGGAGTCAGAAGGTGAACGTCACGACGACGTCGTCCGTGTAGCGCCCGGGCTTGTTCGTTGCCGCGGGGACGCCTTCAGTTGTGACGCGGAAGGTCCGGGTTGAAGGGCCGCTGGGAAGCGAGAACGTCATTGCCCGATCGATGCCGAGGGCGTGGCCGCTGGACACGTCGTGCATCGCGTAGGGAAGGCTCGCTCCGGGGCGGGTCATCGCCCGAGCGTAGGGAAACGAGGCTGTGGGTCCCTGACCCGCGTCGAACGTCACGGAAGCCCCGACTACCGGCCGATTGCAGTCGAACTCGATGTCGAATGTGGCCTCGGGCTGTTCGAACCCCAGCACAAACGTACCCCAGTGGACTTTGGGCAGGTGCGCCGAACAGATCGCCTTGGCGGGGAGCAGCGTCACCGACATTTGGAGCTCGGCGGTGACCTGGGCCGAGACGGGGCCGGCGGACTGCGTGGCCGCGATCGACAGGCTTAGTATCAACAGGCTTAGACGGGACAGCATAGAAGACATCTGGGTTTGAGTCCGTGAGTTGGAGAACCGTGCGACGAAACCGGGTTGGGGCGGCCCACGTTCCACACGTAGGCCACCCCCGATCGTTGGTCCAGCCGTTTAGAACGTGAAGGTTGCGACGACCTGGTCGGTGTAGGTGCCGAGTGGTTTCCCGGAGAAATCGATTCCAGGAATGGCCGACGAGAGGGAGCGACTCGAGGGGCCAGCCGGCAAAGCGAACGTGATCGGCTGGTCGACGTCGTAACTCAACCCGTCGGTTGCATCGCGGATGCTGTAACGAACCCCATCAGGGCCGTTGGACATCCTTCGCAAGTAAAGCGTTCCACTACCTACGGGGTTTTGACCTCCGTCAAACGACAGGGTCGCCGCCGCGACGGTGCCCGTGCAGTCGAAGGACACGTCGTATGACCTCACGGCGCTTGGGCTGTCGTTGGCGACCGAACCGAAGTCGACGGCCGGCACGGTGAACGAACAGGTTGGCGCGGCCGCCGTAATCGTCACCGAAACGTCCATCGTGGCCGTGCTCGCCGTCTGCGCTTGCGCCGGCGCGACGAATAGGGCCAGGGCAGCCGCGCTGGCCAGCCCCCGCCAGGCCAATTGGCCGAATCGTAGTGTTGCGTTGCGTTGCATGTACTGATCCTCCCGGGTAGTCCGGCGGAGCCATTCTCCGCCTCCAGAAGACCAGTGCGACGTTTGGGGTCGAAGTATGCCATGGGGGTGCTTGGGGTCGCTCGAAACAGAGCCTCACTCCTCATCACTCACCCCTTCTTGCTGATGGTCGGACCCCTCGCAATCATCCGGGTACGAGGCGCCCCCCGCCACCAACGACCCCGCACGCTGAGAACGAAATGGAGACGCTGAAGTCGTACAATCCCGCAAGTGGTGAGCTCGTCGGCGAGGTCCCTATCACACCCGTATCCGAGATACCCTCGCTCGTAGCGCGCGCGCACGCCGCACAGGTGGCCTGGCACGCGTTAGGTCTCGAGGGGCGCGCAGAGGTCCTCCGGAAGGCGGGCCCCATCTTCGCGGAACGCGCGCAGGCCAATGGGGAGATCATGACCCGCGAGATGGGCAAGCCACTCAAAGAAGCCATTGGGGAAGCCAAGTCGGTCGGCAACATGGATCACGAGCTCGCTGAAATGCTGGCGGCTCTCTCCCCCGAAATCGTGGAAGACGGCCGGCTGCATTCGACCATCTACCACGACCCGCTCGGTGTCGTGGGGGCGATCACTCCGTGGAACTTCCCCATGTCGATGCCCGCGTGGATGATCCTTCCCGCACTCGCGGCCGGAAACGCGGTGATTTTCAAGCCCTCTGAGGAGACACCCCTTTGCGGACAGGCCTACGCCGACGCACTCAACGAAGTGCTGCCCAAAGACGTTCTCATCGTCGTGCACGGTGCGGACGACCAGGGCAAGGCGATCGTCCAGTCCGAAGTGGAAATGATCGCTTTCACTGGCTCGCGTGAGGTCGGGAAGCATATCATGCGTGAGGCAGCGGGTACCTTGAAGCGAGTGGTGCTCGAGTTGGGCGGAAAGGACCCGATGATTGTGCTGGACCACGCCGACATCGCGAAGGCGGCGAAGTTCGCGGCCTGGAATTCCTTCAGGAACGCAGGGCAGGTCTGTGTCTCTACGGAGCGCATCTTCGTGCTGGATTCCGTGGCGGATGAGTTCGAGTCCGCGCTGGCCGCGATGACGACCGCCATGCAGGTCGGGGACGGAATGGAGAACCCGGACATGGGCCCCATGGTCAACGCGCGCCAGCGAGACCACGTGCTCGCTCAGCTCGATGCAGCAGTCTCCGCGGGCGCGAAGGTCTTGGCAGGGGGCACCGGGCACCACGACAACTTCATTATGCCCACCGTGCTCACGGACGTCACGGAGGACATGGACATCGCCGGGACCGAGACGTTCGGCCCGGTGGCGTGCGTCACTCGCGTTGGATCAGTAGATGAGGCCGTCGACAAAGCCAACGACACGCACTTCGGCCTAGGCGCGGTCGTGTTCGGTGAGGAAGCGGAAGAGACAGCCGCAGTGGCACGGCGCCTGACCGCAGGCATGATCGGCATGAATCGCGCGGCTGGCGGTGCGGTCGGTACGCCTTGGGTCGGAGCCCGACAGAGCGGCCTCGGCTTTCACAAGTCGCCGGACGGTCACAAGCAGTTCACGCAGACGCGGGTGATGACGGCGCCGCTCTAAACCTCGCGCTCCAAGGTCGCGGCTCGCAGTGGTTTTTAATTCGGCCACAGCTCCACTACAGTCGCTGAAAACGCGGCGAGGTCGACATCGTCAGGCTGAATGCCGCGCAGCGCCCCGCCTGGGCTGTCGAAGTCAAATGGTCAGATCGGTTCGCCCGCAACCCAAGAGAGCTGAAGTCGTTGCTTTCCTTCTCCAAGAAGAACGGCCTGTCCTTCGCAAGCTTTAATATGGAGCGACTTTTTCCATCTTGTTAAGGGCTGGTCCACCAAACTGGGTCAACTCCACGGCTATGCGAGAAGTCCGGCGAGTTCTGTAGCTCGTAACGATATGGACTCCTCGAGCCGGTCGACCATTTCGTGCCTAAGGCCTGACGCTCTCACCCTGTTGCCGACTCGCTCAGAGGCCGAAGGCACGTCAGCCACCAGTTCAGCGACCCTCCCTACCAGCGGCTCCACGTCCAGCGCACCCTCAAGCGCAAGCCTCTCCCAGTGACGCAGCGCGATTTTCCATGCGTGGTATTCTCGACCCACCCTCATTGCCAACTTCACGTCCCGAATGTGCATGTATGGGAGAGCGCTGATCAGGTCATAAAGAGGTGCGAGCCGCACGGTTTGTGTGCTGAGCAGTATCGAATAGTTCTTGGCATGTGCATCGCTCCCGCCGATCACCCAATTGAGCGTCACTGCGTCAATCAACGCACCACCGTCTGTTGCTCGTTCTGTCGAACGATCGAAAAGGAGATTGAACAGCGTGCTGATGCCGGGCCCACCGTCAGCTTCGTATTTGTGCGCGGGAAGAACGGCCAGTGCTTGGCAGCAATCCTCTTGGTGGACGCGCTGGACGAGGCCGTCCGACGACGAAGACCTGTCGTATCGTTCAACGACCAAGGCTTGCTGATCCCCAAAGGCCCTCACCTCGGAATGCGCAGCGGCTAATCCGAGTTCGTTTGCGAGCTCTAGGCAGAAATGCTCGTTAATGTCGAAGGCGTCGAACTCGGTTTGTGCGGGGGGCTTGAGAATGTGCGTTGTCGGAGTGCTCCCCGTAGGAATCCCCCAGCCAGAGCCGTCGTGGTACAGCGCCGTCTTGGGTTGAGCACCGGCCAGACTGAATTGGCCATGATCACCTGCGAGACGGCCTGTACCGTGCCCCCGTGCCGCTGCCCGCAGGCGGTCGGCGACCTCCTCATCGGTCAGCCACTCGACTTGATGCTCTACCGTCCGCAAGTTTTCTAGGTTGTTGAACGGTACGAACTGCACCGCCCCGGCACAGTCTTCACCCATATGGGAAAGCATTGAGAAGGGGTTGTTGGCCGACACGTGAAAGGTACGAGCCCAGCTTGCCAACACTGCAGCATTATCCGGTAGTAGTCCCTCTAGAAAGGGTCGGGTCACTGAGTCATCGTGCACTCGCTTTGCCAGGGGCATACTGAGCGACAGAGGGTAGGCCAGCGGATTGTCTTGCCACGAGGGATCGTAGCGAAACTCCAAAAGCCCGCCCCCTTTTCGCTCGACAGTTCCGACAAACTCGTTGTTGAGGAGTACGGCTAGTTCGTCCATGCGAGGTCAGTTGTCCTGGTCAAGAACGACGTGGGTTCTGGTTCAGAGTTCTCCCCTTGCGGGTTAGTGGCATTCGACCTGAAGGACGATGCGTCTGAGGTGGGGAGATGGCGGAGAGGGTTGGATTGGCATTGCGGCTTTGATTTCGGCCAGCGCCCATTTCTGCTCGCAGTTGGTACCCCAGCACGTTTAGAGTTCGGAGGGCTAGGTCGAACTCCACCGTGGCCTTCCCGTTCTCCACCGATGAAATCCATTGGCGTGAAACCCCCACCTTCGCTGCGAGAGCGTTTTGGCTCCAGCCCTGGAGACGGCGGGCGTCCTTGATTAGGTGACCTAGGTCACTAGCAGTTGATAGGTGCATGATGCGTCGGCAAGTGTGCGTTGTGTCAACGAACGTAGGCAAACGTACAAATGTACGTGATCGTAGTCAAGTCGCCGCCGTTCTTTGTCACCGCCCCGACTCAACGCCAACCCATCTCGCTAGTTCATCCCGCGTTACACGCAAGTTAAACTTGTGTTAAAAGCACGATAAACATACTTTAGACCATGCGTGATCTAGGCGGTGAGGCGATCGAGGAGCTACTCGGGGCGGTTGGAGACCTCTTGACCGGCGCTGGTGTCTCTGTCGCATTGGTTGTGGTGGGTGGTGCCACGCTCAACGTTCGAGGCTTCGTGCCGAGGGTCACCAGAGACGTTGATGTGATTGCCCAGGCTGAGCTAGATGGCGGTGCTTGGACCCTCTCACCGCCCACCCCCTTCCCCGAAGCGCTTAGCCGTGCTGTTGCACGCGTTGCACGCGATTTCCGGATTGCCAACGACTGGCTTAATGCGGCCATCGGCAGCCAGTGGAGCCTAGGTCTTCCCGGAGCTTTCGCCGAGGACATCGAGTGGCGGCACTACGGCAACCTGACAGTTGGCTACGTTGGGAGGGCGGCCCTGATTGCCCTGAAACTCATCGCAGCCGTTGATCAGACCCCTAGCAGCGTACACTTCCAGGACCTTTGCGCTCTTGGGCCATCCGATGAGGAGTTGGCAGTAGCGGCCGCGTGGGTTGCGTCACAGGATGCTGGGCCAGAATTCCCGGAGCAGCTGAGGTTGGTTGTCGAGCGGTGTCGTGCCGACAGATAAGGTGGTAGAAGTCCTCCGGGACGTCGTGGTCGATAGTTGCTGGCGACAATGGGCAGCGCTCGGTGGACCCGTGGTGCCGACTTCCGGACGAAACGCGCGAAGCATCGTGGACCCGGAAGCTCTGCTACTCACGACTGCAGTCGCCGCCCCATTCGAAGCGAGACTTCACGACATCCTCGGGTGGTGGGCCCATGTAGGTGCGACCAACACAAGTGTGAAGAGACTTGGTTCAATGGCTCGCTATTTCCCCCAACGGAGCCTGGAGGGGTTGAGTGCGTTCGCCGCGGAGGCCCTGGAGGGTGGCGATCGGCGCTGGAAGGCCTTTGCCGCAGACGTTCGCCCCAGCAGCAGGGCGAAGTTCTCCAGAGATGATGGCGCGTGGCCGCCCAACTTTCTTGCCGATCCGGCACTCCTGCTTCGTCTTAGGGCAGGATTCGGTCACGGCACCAAGACTGACTCGCTTGCCTATCTGTTGGGTTCGTCGAGTTCGCCTGCAACCGTGGCGAGCGTAGCGGAAGCGACGCATTACAGCACCGCGGCTGTTCGGATCGCCCTTCAGGACATGGTGGCCGCTGGCTTTGTAAGTGAGACAGACAAGCGGCCCGCCCGCTACTACGTCTCCTATGGCAGATGGTCAGACTTCCTGTTTACAGAGGAACCCCACCAGACCGCCCACAGGTGGCGTCACTGGAATCGGCTGTTTGGTTACATCGCGTCTCTCCTAGCGATGTTCGAAGAGTCGGTGGATGAGTCTGAGTATCGCACGTCATCGGTCGCACGGGATCTGTACGAGACCCATCGAGAGTTTTTGCTACTCAACGAGGTGCCGCTTCCCGACCCGCGGTCCTACCCGGGAGTACGTTACCTCCACGTCTTGGAGGATAGGGCGCCTCTCTTGAGGGCTTGGTTCAAGGAAGCTTTGTAGACGGGGGTAGCCGGACATTTGACGTGTGTTGCACAAATACGCAGTGTTGCATGTTACGTGCAACACTATCCTTTTGTGCAACACCATGACAACAGAACCCTACCTAAATCAACTTCGGATCATCTTGCCGCCAACCTGGCAAGCGGACATTTCCGACCTCGATCGGGCGGCGCAAGACAGGGGCCTAGATGGGGTGCTAAGCATCACCGCCCCGGATGGCACGTCCAGGTCTCTCTGGTTCGAACTGAAAGCGCGCCTGTCGGCTCGCCAAGCAGCGACCCTCGTAACCGCATGGTCAACCGACCCCGATCGCGTGGGCCAGGGCCCAGGCATTGTCTTCACTCGATTTGCCAGTGGGATGGCAAGACGCCGCCTTCGGGAGGCTGGCATTTCCTACCTCGACCTAACCGGCAACGCTTGGATTGCGATCGACCGTCCCGCACTTTTCGTTGAGCGAAGTGGCAGCGAAACCGACCCCGATCCGCCTCGCCGCACGCTACGCTCGCTGAAGGGTGCCAAGGCATCGCGCATTGTTCGCGCGCTGTGCGACTGGAGGCCGCCGCTCGGCGTTCGGGAACTGGCCCGCCGGACCGAGACGAATCCGGGCTACGTGACCCGCGTGCTTTCCCTTCTTCAAGAAGAAGATGTCATCCTCCGGAACTCGCTCGGAGAAGTGACAGAGGTTCGATGGCAGGAACTCCTGGTTCGCTGGAGCCAAGACTATTCGGTATCCCTGACCCACCAGTCTTTCCAATATCTCGCGCCTTCGCGGCCTCCCCAACTTTCGTGAAGCACTGGCTCGGTTCACAAAACCCTACGCCCTCACCGGCACCGCCGCGGTCCCCAAGGAAGCGCAGATCCTCCCAAGTCGCCTGCTCAGCTGTTATGTGGCCAATCCCGAGCGAGCAGCGCTGGACTTGGAACTTCGGCCCACTGATTCCGGTGGAAACGTCTTGTTGCTGGAGCCGTTCGACGAGGTAGTCTTCGCTCGAACCCGGGATGTTGACGGTCTGCGGGCAGTGGCCCTTACCCAATGTGTAGCAGATCTGCTAACAGGCAGTGGTCGGGAGCCTGGGCAGGCTGACAGCCTACTGTCGTGGATGGCCAGCAACGAGGAGTCCTGGCGGCCGTTGCACTAAGTTCGGGCTCAAAGCCCCGTTCTACCGGCGAAAATTGACGAACTGGCAGTTAGTGTCAGGACCTTGACTCTAAGGTAGTCGAGACGGGATTGCCTGCGAGGCGCTGCCGCCAGGGCAGCTCAATTGCAGAACCGTCAGGCAGAGGCTGGCGTGCGACGTGGAAGCCCGAAGAGCCTCCTGACGGAATCTAGTTCGGCGGCCGGAGAAGTCCCGTCGAGCACCGACTCAATAATGACGGGAACGTCTTGCGGAAGCATGGCCACGAAGTCGCGAACGTGGCTAAACGAGTGCAGTGATAGAGGAGCGTGGGCGCTAAGCACACTGACTTCGCTGATATGGATCTCGCGTAGCCTCCCCGAGAAATCCCGGATGAACTTGTACGCTTCGACAAGCGTAGGATCTACTTGACGAGCATGGGCTATATCTAGGCAGAGCCCGGCCTGCGGTAGCATTTCAAACCAAGCACGGAACTCGCGCGCGAAGCGTCCAACGCTCTTGCGTCGATCCATGTTTTCAAGGACCAAGAACTCTCCGAGTTGTCGCCATAGCGACACTTCGTATATCGAGTCTGGATGTACAATTACGGAGAACCGCCCCTGGGAGATAGCGACCAACGTGTCAACGATCTCCGCCTCCTTCTGGCGGCTGAACCGACTCGGAGCGTGTATTGATACCCAGCGGAAGGGGCTTAGAAGTGGCGAGGCAGCGGCAACGCCAATTCCTTCCATTTCAGATGTTCTGAGGGCAGACAATTCTATCGCATCCACACCGAGAGCGGCGCTCTGCTTAATAGCGTCAAGCGGGTGTCTCGGATCCAGGGACCCAGTGGAAAAACCGATTGGGTGCAACCTAGAATACTCCGTATATGCGGGTTAGCTCTGAAATCCGTGTGGTGTTGTCGAAGAAGATGCCGTCTAACCCGTTCTGCAGCTCGTGGCTCATGTCCCTCATGGACTGGTACACCCCATCTTGATCCGAGTCGTCTGGTCGGAGCTCTTCCAGGTGTTTCCTTTTCTCCTCATCGTCCAGCAAGGAAACAAACCGATTGTAGGCTCCAAAGAGCTTCCGGGCTGCTTCGTCCAACTCGGGATAACCGAGGAGCGTTGTTGCGATGATGTCCAAGGGGCACATCGCAAACCGGTCTTCGAGGTGCTCAACGGCTTTCTGAGGAGGTGTGTCACCGGTCGATGCTGCTCCCAGGACGGCGCCCTCTAGGTCCGGGCTGAAGCAAGCCAAGAGTCCAGCAGCGTACGTAACTTTGCGAGACATCCTCAGCTTCGCGGTCTTCAGCGCCCACCCTTTGGCACCGCGCGCCCGACGCTTGTAGGCGAAGTCTACCGCCACCGTGCGCCAGTATCTTGCCAAGTCGTTCTGAAGGAAACGCGGAACCTTCGCCGGTCCCTTGCCGTGCACCCAGCCCCAATCTTCCGTGATGTAGCGGGTAAGCACGTTGCGTATCACTCTTCTGTACGCGTCGTCCGTCCCCAGCGCTAGGGACTCTAACAACAGCAGCGCCCGCTGTGTTGTGTTGCGGTTCGAATCGTCCTCACCTCCGATTTGGTGGATGATCGGGTGAGAAAAGGCCAGACCGCCGAATGTCCCTTCTTGTCCCGGGCCTTTGGTCCCCGCTTCGGCAAGTCGCTTCTCGAGTTCTAAGACCGTCTCGTGGTGGGCCGGGTCCGACAGCCCGTCAACGAGCAACGTCCAGTCTACATCGCTACCTGAAGTGAATTCTCGCCTTGCGAGCGACCCAAAAACCACCACCGAAACATCTGACGTCGCGGCGTCGGCCATTAAGGACCCAAGCTCGGCTATCTTCGCCTCAGTTCGCGTCTCGGCAGCGTCTAGAGCCGACCAATAGGCGCCGAGGCGCTTCTCTAGCTGGCTTGCTGGGCGGGTTGTTGTCACAGGTCTTGGAGCCGGGGGACCTTCGGGTTCGTTTCGGTTCGAACAAGATAACAGGTTTAATCCCCGCTTGATCTGCTGACCCGTGTGACGCCTTTGCCAACTAGCGTTTGAAGGAGACGCCGGAATTTTTGAGGCGTGCAATCGGTTCGTCACCCATGATCTTCGCCTCAGCGTCATCCGAATGATGATCGCTGGGGGACTCCTGGGAATGGCAATTGGACGAACTCAGCCGGACGGGCGCCCTCACCAAAGGACCGTCACGATCAATCGCCCTGCCGGGTAGGCACTTGTCAGGGCGTAAATTGACACCACAGGTGGTGCCACACATATAAGTCATGAGCGAAACGGCGAAGCTACTGGAGAAGGCCAAGAGTACCCCCGCCGGCCTTAGTTTCTCTGAGTTCAAGAAGCTGCTGAACGCGCATGGGTTCGAGTTCGCGCGGCAGACCGGCAGCAATCAGATCTTCAAGTCCGAGCAACACAAGGCGGTACTGTCGGTGCAGCGGAAAGGCAGCAAGGCCAAAGGATACCAGGTCCGCCAGTTCCCAAACATCATCGGTGAATGAGGATGGAAACGATCCTACAGGACTACAAAGTGCGGGTGTTCTGGAGCCCGGAAGACGAGGCGTTTGTAGCGCATACCGACGAGTTTGGTACGTCGGTCAACGCGCTGGCCGAAACTCCCGAGCAAGCGTTGTCAGAGTTGGCGGTTGTGCTACCAGCCGTAGTCGAGACCTACGTTGAATCGGGATGGCCCCTGCCAGCCCCGTCACGGTTTTCCGGGGACCTACGTGTGCGGATGCCGAAGACGCTGCATGCGAAGCTATACCATGAAGCGGAGCGCGAAGGGGTCTCTATGAACGCCCTGTTGATCGCGAAGCTGGCAGCCGCTCTCTGAGGCATCGAAGGGCCGGCGCCCGCGACTCTCAGGTATTATGCCGATGACGTGTCCCTTGCGCGCGGCTTGAGCTGACCGCCGGCATTGGAAGAACTCACCCCTTCCCAGCTACCCACTGACTGGAAGGTCTATCCGATACTAAATCGGCTCCGGCGTCGCGAAGCGACCTAGTCTTCGCTCGAACCCGGGATGCTGATGGTCTGCGGGCAGTGGCCCTTACCCAATGCGTCGCAGATCTGCTGACAGGCAGTGGTCGGGAGCCCACGCAGGCTGAAATCCTACAGTCGTGGATGGCCAGCAACGAGGAGTCCTGGCGTGTTTGATCCGCTTTATGTGGCAGCAAGGACGGCACTGCTGGATGGGCTGGAGGCCGTCGAATCCCTGGCAACTTACCAACACGTAGGCATGGGCTCACGCCTGCTCGGACCCTCCGTTGGTGTCAAGAACGCTTTCGGTATATATTCGGTATACGGGTGGTTTCGCGATCCCGTTCGGGAGGCAGTATTGTAGACGATGTCAGCTCTTGGCCCGGAAAAGGCACACATCTTTCGTATCGTCCACCTCGACAACGTCGCGTGGATGCTTCGCAATGGCCTGCACTGCCGATCGTCGCCGAAACAAGACCCAAACTACCGGACGATAGGCCTGCCAGACCTGATCGCCAAACGGGCCGACCGCCCAGTCCCGATCCCACCTGGCGGCACGCTGAGTGACTATGTGCCATTCTACTTCACGTCACGCTCACCGATGCTCTATAACGTCAAAACAGGACACAACGTGCCGTCGGTACCAATGGCTGAGATCGTGATTGTCGTCGCGTCACTCAGGAAGCTAGCCAGCGAAGGGATCGAGTTCGTGATCACTGACCGCCACGCCAAGCTTGCAACGGCCCGGTTCTCTTCTGACCTCGATGACCTTAGCTGGATTAGGTGGGAGAGAATCCTGCAAAGCGATTTCGCGTACGACGTGAACGAGCCAGACAAGAAGGAGCGCTACCAAGCCGAAGCCCTCATCCACCGTAACCTGGACATTGGCCTGATAGAGGGCATCCTGTGCTCCAATGAGGACACCAAGCAGGCGGTAGAGTCTGAGGCGAGCCAGGCCCAGACTCAAGTTAAAGTCGCAGCTGACGGAGGGTACTTTTTCTAATGCTCGAGTACGCGAAGGGGAATCTGCTAGAGGCCCGTGCCGACGCACTTGTGAATACGGTCAACGAGGTTGGTGTCATGGGCAAAGGCATCGCGTTGATGTTCAAAGAGCGATTCCCTGCTGCCTCCCGGACCTACATGCAAGCGAGCAAGCAAGGACGCGTCGCGGTTGGTCATGTCCTGGTCACAGCATCGGAGGAGCTGTTTCCTAAGTGGATCATTCATTTCCCAACGAAGCGGCATTGGCGTCACCCGTCCAAGATCGAGTGGATCAGGGCTGGACTCCTGGACCTTGTCCGGGTTGTGAAGGAGCACCACATCACATCGATCGCAGTTCCGCCACTTGGCTGCGGAAACGGCGGGCTTGAGTGGCGCGACGTTCGACCCTTGATTGAGGAAGCGTTCGCTCCCCTTCGAAGTGTGGACGTGTTCATCTACGAGCCAAACACTCGCTATCAGAACAAGCCCAAGACGAAGGGCGTCCGCGAATTAACCCCCGCACGAGCGCTAGTCGCCGAGCTGGTAAGGCGGTACTCCGCAATGGGTCTGGACTGTACGTTGCTTGAGGTGCAGAAGTTGGCCTACTTCCTCCAAGTTCAGATCGTGCGGTTCGGCCTAGACGACCCGCTCGACCTACGGTTCTCGGCCAACCGGTATGGTCCCTACGCCGATCGCCTCCGGCACCTACTGGATGCGTTGGATGGAAGCTACCTCCGTTCGACTAAGCGCATCAGCGACGCCGACCCCATGGACTCCATCTCGTTCGATCAGGACCAGCGTGAAGTCGTGCGCGCATACCTCGAGTCGGACGCGAAGCTTTACGCAGAGGCGCTCGCCTCAACCGATGCGCTTATTGACGGCTTCGAGTCACCTCTTGGCCTAGAGCTCCTCGCCACGGTTCATTGGCTTCTCAACACGGCGGGCGTGGATCGCTCGCTCATGGGACTTAAGCGCGGCCTTGAGGATTGGCCGGGCGGCGAGGGCGCGGGTGCGCGAAAGCTCGCCCTATTCGATGATCGGTTGCTTCAACTGGCCCTTGAACAACTAGGTACGGGTGTGACCAACGCTCCCTGACTCCGTGACCTCGGCGGTGCGCCCGTGCCCAGGCTGAAATCCGCTAGCGTATTGGATGAACACCAGCGACAAGTGCTGGCATGCTGGGTATGGCTCGTTCGACGAGCTACGCTGGACCGTCAGCGCGCACCGCACCTGAATATGGTTCAGGGGGTGGGTGGTTTGAATGCGGACGTCCCGATTTGGTAAGTGGATTCCTGACAGGTAGTTAAGGGGAAGGGAGAGTCCGCTCGCGGGCTCTCTTCTTTCGTTTGTGTGCCTATAGTGTGCGGAAACCCGACCCAACCTTGCCCGCGGAACGAAACCGTCGTCACTTCGGGAGCTTCATTTGACCAGACAAGTCAGCCTCCAATGCTCTAACCAACCACCCCAAGCAGGTCGTGCCAAACGTATGGAAGCTCCACAACTCAGCTGGATCACTAACTACATCTGGGGCATCGCCGACGACGTCCTGCGCGACGTCTTCGCTCGCGGCAAGTACCGCGACGTCATTCTCCCGGTGACCGTGCTGCGGCGTCTGGATGCAGTGCTGGTGGAGAGTAAGCAGGCGGTCCTCGACATGAAGGTGTCGCTGGACAAGGCGGGGATTGTGGAGCAGGACTCGGCGCTGCGCCAAGCCGCTGGGCGGGCCTTCTACAATACTTCGAAATTCACGATGCAGGACCTCCGAGCCCGCGCCAGCCGCCAGCAGCTGAAGGCCGACTTCGAGGCCTACTTGGACGGCTTCTCACCCAACGTGCAGGAGATCCTCGAGAACTTCGAGTTCCGCAACCGGATCCCACGCCTCTCTAAGGCGGACGCTCTGGGCACGCTAATCGAGAAGCTCACTTCACCCGATATCAACCTCAGCCCCGACCCGGTCAAGAACGCAGACGGCTCGGTCAAACATCCTGGTCTCGATAATCACGGCATGGGGTCGATCTTTGAGGAGCTGGTCCGGAAATTCAATGAGGAGAACAACGAGGAGGCCGGGGAGCACTGGACGCCGCGGGACGCCGTGAGGCTCATGGCGAAACTCATTTTCCTGCCCATCGCCGACGAGATCAAATCGGGCACCTACCTGCTCTACGATGGCGCCTGCGGGACAGGTGGCATGCTCACGGTAGCTGAGGACACGCTCCAGCAACTCGCCGCCGTGCATGGCAAGCAGGTGGCGACCCACCTCTATGGCCAAGAGATCAACCCAGAGACCTACGCGATCTGCAAAGCGGATCTGCTTCTCAAGGGCGACGGCGATGCCGCGGACAACATCGTCGGTGGGGCAGAACATTCGACACTTTCAAACGACGCCTTCCCGTCGCGCGAGTTCGACTTCATGCTCTCTAATCCACCATACGGGAAGAGTTGGAAGACCGACCTTGAGCGTATGGGCGGCAAGAAGGATATGCGCGATCCGCGCTTCTTGATCGAGCACTCAGGAGACCCCGAGTATTCGCTTGTCACC
>JAVJHY011489610.1:0-13187 GCA_035593235.1 Phascolosoma agassizii | reverse complement strand
CCACGAGCATTCTTACCGAGCGATCGACGCATATCCCCACCATGGTCTCGGGGCCTACGCCGACCGAGCATAGATGATTAGCGAGCTGATTCGAACGCTCTTCGAGTTCGCGATAGGTTAATTCGGTAGATTCGTCTACAACCGCGACGGCATTGGGGGTCGCGGCGGCCTGTGCCGCAATGATGTCATGCAGGCATGCATCATCGCCGACATCGACGTCAGTTTTGTTCCAATCACCCAGAATTCGATCGTATTCCACAGCCGTTACCAACGGTAGATCCGATACCCGCTGAGCAGGATTCTCTGTCATTCCGCGCAGCAAGGACTCGTAGTGCTTAAACATTTGCGCGACGGTTTCAGTCTCAAACAGATCCGTGTTGTGCTCCCAAATCATCGTCATCCCGTCTTGTTCGCTACCTGGCTTTAGCCCGAGATACTGTGCTGAATGCGGGATCCCAATAATACCGAGGTCGAATTTTGCCGAGCCGTTGCTCAGCACAGGTGTCAGTTTCACATCGAGACCGTGCATACCGGCTTCCGGCATTGGCTCGTCGTGGAAACTAAACATCACTTGAAATAAGGGATTACGGCTCATGTCGCGTTTCGGTTGAACGGCCCCAACAACCCGGTCGAATGGCACATCCTGATGAGCCGAACCTTCAAGCACAACGTCGCGCACGTGCTTCATTAGCTCGCGTGCCGTTGGATTCGTATCCAGTGCCGCACGAACGACAACGTTGTTTAGGATCATGCCGATCAAGCACTCGGATTCCTTCGATCGGCGATTGGCGAAGAAAGTGCCAACTGGGATATCAGTCTCACCGGTATAGCGATGTAGTAACGCGATGAATCCGGCGAGCATGGTCATAAACATCGTGCTGCCTTCTTCGCGACTTAGATTCCGAAGATCGTTGCACAACGGGATCGGCACTTCGGGACGGTACACCGCACCGCGAAATGTCTGCGTGCTGGGTCGCGGTCCTTTCGTTGGTAAATCCAGTGCCGGCGGGATCGTCTTAAATTTCTCCGTCCAGTAAGCTAACTGCTTGTCCGACACTTCACCTTGCATCCACTGGTGCTGCCAGGTCGCGAACTCAGCGAATTGAATCGGCATATCAGGCAGTGGGTTTGGTTTGTTTTGCGCAAAAGCACTATAAAGTTCGACTACTTCATGCAGGAAAGCGTTGAATGCCCAACCGTCGTGGACGAGGTGGTGCTCTATATGCATGAGTAGATTCTTAGTCTCACTGAAACGGAGTAACGTCCATTTCACCATTGGCAATTTCGCCAAATCGAATCGTTTCGGGAATTCTTTGTCACACCAGGTCTGGATAGCCGCGTCATGCTCGGACTCGGGCAACGCGGTAAAATCGATAATTGGTAATGTGTACGGTTCAGCCGGGTGCACAATCTGCGCCGGCCTCCCGTTTACGCTTGGAAATGAAGTTCGGTAGCTTTCGTGCCGCACCAAAATTTCATTCAGCGTGCGTTCTAAAGCTGGGACATCGAGTTCACCACGGAAATCGAAACTCAATTGGAAATTATATGCCAGGTTGTCAGGGCTGATCTGATGTAGAAACCATACGCGCTCTTGTGCGAATGAAAGCGGTATGTGATCACCACGTTTGACACTGGTGATCGCCAATTCCTGTTTCTCGTCCTGTGGTCCGGCCGCTTCAATTACTGGTAACAACGATCCAACAGTCGGGTTTTCGAACATTTTCGATAAAAATATATCGGTATTGAATACATCGCGGATCCGGGTAGCGACTTGAGCAATTTTTAATGAATCGCCGCCGAGTTCAAAAAAATTGTCGCGCAAGCCGACTTTTTCGAGGCGTAAAACTTCTGCCCAAATCGCCGCAAGTGCCTTTTCAGAGTCTGTTTCCGGCTCTACGTAGTCATCTTCTAGCATCGATCGACCGGTATCCGGTGCGGGCAAGGCATTGCGATCGACTTTACCGTTAGGTGTTAACGGAAAGGCGTCCAACGTAACGTACAAACCGGGCACCATATAATCGGGCAGCGAAACGGCCAATGCCTCGCGTAGCTCGCGGCTAGAAGGCGCTTTCGATTCGGCCGGTACAACATAGCCAACTAGCCGCTTCTCCCCCGGGACATCTTCGCGTGCCATGACTACAGATTGTTGCACTAAAGGATGGTGATCCAGCACCGATTCGATTTCGCCCAACTCAATGCGGAAACCACGCACTTTTACCTGAAAGTCGACCCGCCCCATGTGTTCTAATGAACCATCGGGCAAGCTTTTCACAAGGTCGCCCGTTTTGTATATGCGAGCGTGACCAATTTCCGGATGCGGAATAAATCGTTCGGCTGTCAAATCGTCGCGCTTAAAGTAACCGCGGGCTAAGCCGTCGCCGCCGATATACAATTCGCCGGGAGTTCCTGAGCTTACGGATTTTAAATCCTCGTCGAGAATCAATAGTTCGGTGTTTGCGATCGCGCTTCCAATAGACACCGATCCGGTACCCGAGCTAACCTTACTTACGGTCGACCAAATCGTTGTTTCAGTTGGTCCGTACAGATTCCACAGCTGCGCGCACTTCCCCAGCAGTCGCTCGGCGAGTTCGCGGGTTAACGTTTCACCGCCGCAAAATATTCTAAGATTCGAATTACCGCTCCAGTTCGAGTCCAACAATACGCGCCAGGTTGCGGGGGTCGCCTGCATTACGGTTATGCCATGACTGACGATTGCTTCAGCGAGTCGGCTACCGTCCGCTGCCATCGCGCGACTGGCAATCACCACGTGCGCGCCGGTGACCAATGGCAAATACAATTCCAGACCCGCGATATCGAACGATAACGTTGTGACGGCTAACAGACGATCGTCGGCACTAAAACCTGGGGCTTCACGCATACTCGCTAAGAAGTTCACTACCGACCGATGTGTTATCGCGACACCTTTCGGTTTTCCAGTCGAACCCGAGGTATAAATGACGTAGGCAAGATCTTCCGGATCGACCGCTACCGGAACTTTTGTTTTAGGTTCATCTGCGATCGCTACGAGGCCGCTATCGAGGCTAATTACTTTTGCCTGATTTGACGGCAAGCTGGCGACCAGCGATTCTTGAGAAAGTATGATCTGCGCGCTCGAGTCGCTCAGCATATGTGCAATCCGGTCCGACGGGTACGCTGGGTCGAGGGGTACATATGTTCCGCCAGCCTTTAGAATTCCCAGCACTCCGACCAGCATCTCGATTGAACGTTCGACATAAACGCCGACCAGATCGCCGTGGTTCAGTCCATTCGCTAGTAAATGGTGGGCTAACTGATTCGTTCGCGTTTCGAGCTCCGCGTATGTGCAGCTAGATTGTTCGAAGCTAACAGCTATCGTATCCGGCGCAGACGCCGCCGTGTCACTAATCCAATGATGAATTGTGGACGGATGATTAGACGCGGCTCGCTGCCGATGTTCGTCGCTGGTTGAACTGATACTTCGGTTGGCGCCTTCTGCCGAGACACTATTTACCACGATTTAATCCCC
Source organism: Phascolosoma agassizii (assembly GCA_035593235.1). Taxonomy (NCBI): domain Eukaryota; kingdom Metazoa; phylum Annelida; class Sipuncula; order Phascolosomatiformes; family Phascolosomatidae; genus Phascolosoma; species Phascolosoma agassizii. The sequence continues at coordinate 9,682 of JAVJHY011489610.1, read as the reverse complement.
CTCTCTCGAGTTCTCAACTCTAGCTTTCACCGTCAACATTCGGTGGTCGAACCTCGCGCGAAAAAATCGCCATAAGAATTCGTACTGACGACCAATTTCGCGACAACTTCGAACGTCTGCCGGTCTTTCCTGACAATACTATCGCCGCCTCGTTTTGGTGGATGTTTGTTATATCCAAATCAACCCAAACCCTGCGACGCTCGCTATCTGGGCAGTGTTCCACAATCGCCGCCCGATAACCGGTATCCGATTCACAATCTGGCCAATTTATCCCACGTAGCGAACTAAGGTTCCGCGATAGTATCGTCGTCTACCAATCGCTCAGTGACTACCAGGAGGCGGCTACCGATTTCCGGCAAAGACCCCAATGAGTAGGTCCCGCCGCCGAGCATGCGCGACGATTGCGAGGTTCGAAATAGTCGCTTCGTGATCAGGTCCTTGATCTAGGCCGCGACCCTCGCATCGATCACACTCGCGAGTGTGATCGATGCCCGCACTGGCTATCCAAATCGTCCACTCGGTTGAATCCACAACAATCCTTAACATTTTGCGCCGGCAACCTTGTTACCGTAAAACGTCTGGGCTTTCCAAGGCATTTCAAATGACGTCGGCCGGTTTCCGAAAGATACGGGGTAGAATAACTCGCGGGGCGACAATTGCGATAGGCTAGAACAGCCAGTGGTAAATCCCGCTATTAGCCGTGAGATTAACGCGAACGCAGGATCGATTCGACTAGCGTGAAATCCGCCGGTTTATCAACGTCAATCGCCGCCTCAGCGAATGGCATATCAATGGATTGGGCGCGCGCCTGGAGTTTCTGCGAAACTATTTCAAGCGCGTCTTGCAAACTTAGTCGTCGCGACAAATAGCGAAACAACGTCACCGCTCCGAGCATCCCGAATAAACGCCACGGTCGTTTTCGTTCGCGCTCCAATTGTGTCCAAAATTTAACGACGGAAATTGCCTTAATCGTATTGATAGAAAACATATTGCACCCGCACCGCGCGCCGTCGGAGAACCTGAGCAGCGTACGGGTCGCATCGGGATATGCAGCAAGCACCAGTTCGGCCCGCACAATACCTACCGCGATATCGCCTTGTGCTGAGGCGCGGCGACAAAAATGTTCGACCATCGCGACGCTCATTAAAGGATGATCGGAGGTAACAATCAGCAGCGGCATTGCACCGGCAAGCAATTCGCACGCCCGCAATGCGCTAGATGCCGGCGATGGACCAGCATCTAAACGTGTAACTCTGCCCTGTGCTACGCGTCGTTGAATATCTTCCGTGTGCTGCCACGACGCTTCAATGCACAGTACGATGCGGTCGACTGACGGGCTCGCTTCCAACGTGTCCAACACTCGAGATAGCATCGATTTTCCCGCAACCTGTACTAGACACTTATGGGTCTCACCGCCGAGCGTAGCAACCGGATCTCGAGCCCCGCGGCTACCGGCCATTACTATTGCGGTATATGAAACCATCGGTGAGTTACCGTAACGCTAAGTGCGGGGGAATATACGACTGTCACTGGACTCTACGCAGCGCGAGAATTGCGACAATAAATAGGCAGAATGCAGGCGCAGTCGCGGTGATAATAGGATCTAATCTGATCAACAGTCCTAGTTGCGCTAAAACCTGATCAACGAGATAAAACATCACGCCTAGGCCTGCGCCAAGCAGCACTCTACCGCCGGTTCCTCCTCGGTCTTGCGGACCAAACACGAAGGGAAGTGCGATAAGCACCATTGCGAGCGTTGCAAACGGTAAATTGATTTTACGCCAGAACGTTAGCTCGTAGCGGTCCGCACGTTGCCCGCGGGCGCGCAAATCACGAGCATAAGAATACAGATCAGTAGGCGACAAACTCTCCGCATCGAGTTCAATGACGGCACCTTGAACCGGGCTCAAAAATTCGGCCCACGGGAGGCTCGCAAACTCTTCACGAGTGACGTTAAACCCATCAAATCGTTTCCTCATCACGTTTTTCAACAACCAAGTCCCGTCGTCGCCGGCCATCGCTTCTTGAGCTTCAGTGAAGATAGTGAGCTCTCCATTTGCGTCGAACTCGTAAATCTCGATTTCAGTCGGGATGCGACCATATACCATATCGCGAATGCTAATAAAACGCTGCCCGTCTCGAAACCAAAAATTCGTGCCGCTATCTTTACGCAATACTATATCGCCAGCGATTGCCAACGCTCGATCTCGCCATGCGCGCTCGCCAAGCCAGGGGTTTATAAACTGAGCAAAGACAACTACGGCCAATAGCAAATATACCGAGGACTTTACAACCGACCAACCAATGCGACGCACCGACACACCGGCCGCGCGTATCACAACCATTTCATTGTTACGATCGAGCATGCTTAAACCGATAAGACTGCCGAGCAACGCGCTAATCGGTACTAGCCAAAGCGCTCGCTCCGGGATCGTTAAAAGAACGAATACAAAGGCATCCAAAACTCGATAGTTACCGAACACGATGTCATCAAGCTCCTCCACGAAATCGAGAAAACTGAACACCGATACCAACACGAGTAGTACTAACGCAAAACCCTGCATCAGATGCACGCGTATATACCGATCAATCACTTTCATACTAGAAAATATTCAACGAAAACCATGCCCAATTGAGGCCTTAAGACGCAGGCGCGGCGCGCGCGGCATAACTAAACGCCAGTTTCGGTACGAGAGCAGTGATCCCGATGATGCCGACCAGCATGAATTGGACCCACCAGATTCCAGGAAAAAAACCAACAACACCCGTCTCCACCCAAGTTTTAGCCATCGCCATTAAGTTGTAATAGACGATGTATAAAAGCAGCGCGAAAATCGTTTTCGAATATCGACTGCTGCGCGGCGCCGCTCGTGTCAATAGCACCGCCAACACGCCGAGTAATATCGTCGAAATCGGCGTCGATAGGCGCCACTGAAACTCGGCGACATCAAGCGGATCAGTGGAGCGTGCGAGATCGACGGTTGCTGCGGCCTTGCGCTTATATCCCACCGCATCCGGATCCGCATCGCTCATAACGAGTTTCATTAGCTTGAATTTACCAAATCCTTTGTCGCGCTCACCGAGCGGGCCAAGAATGTACACGCGAACGTCTGACAACGTCAGTAGTCGTCTAGCGTTTTCTTCGTCGATGGTCTGTTCGCCGGACGCTGCGTAAATCAAGTGGATGCTGTCACCACGCTCTCCACGAATGAATATACGCTTTAGTTCGCCGGTCTCTTTGTTGATCTCTTCGACGAAGATCGTCCGTTCTCGGTTGGCACTATCGTAGAAATTGCCGCTCTCCAGCTTGTCGAGCTCGAGTTCTGATTCTGCTTTGGCCTTTATCCAATAGCTTTGCGCATAGGCTAGCGGGCGGCCATACAGAGAAAACGCCGCTACCAAAATCGCGAGTAGGCACGATATCCCCACAATCACCCGCATCACGCGAAAATTTCCAATCCCGGAAGCGCGCACGGCGGTAATTTCCGATGCGCTCTCGAGACGCCCTAGTCCCAGCACGATAGAGAGATAAAACGCAATCGGTAGCAAAACCTCTAACGCGATTACGATTTTTATCAATATGAAGGTTGCTAAGGTTTCGATTTGCAGTAAACCGTCCACAGCATACGACAAGTACCGACCCGAGCTGTAACCGGTGAAAATGATGATCAACGCGGACGAGATCGCCACAAGTGGCTTCAACACGGCGCGAGCGATGTACCCATCAATTATCAATTAATCCGAGCTCAACCTTGCATTTACGTTGCGGCAGATTACCAATCGGGCGCCTCGCAGTCAGCCGTGGTTGCAGGAATACAACCGTATTAGGCCTTTTCCGCAATATTGACGCGCAAATCGCATTCCAACTCCTACCGCAAAACCGAAATCCAGCGTAAACCGTGCGCCAGTAGGCGAAACTATGTCCGATTGTTATAAACAGTCGAATTACCGGATGTGAGCCAGTTGAGATTGTAGATTAGCTGGCAGCTTTTAAGAGGAGTACCCAAAATGAATTTTCGTTCACTTATATTAATCGGATTGTTGTCGGGCGTATACGGAAGCGCCTCTGCGACACTGTTCGATATCATAGCGGTTGAAACCGGTTCTGGTGGATTTGGCGCGTCGTTGTTTCACGACACAAATTGCGGCTTGATGTGCGGCAACAACATCGGCGACGTTACCGCGGCGAATGACGGCAGCGTGATTGGTAGTTACGACGATCAGACTGGCGAGTTTCTTGGCGTATTCGATATTAGTATCGGTGGGACGGTTACCTTTGCTGGCTCGTTGAGTTTCGACAATTCCACCGGCTTGATGGACCAAGTCTCGTTCGTGGATGTCACTTTCTCCGGAATCGACTTAATGGGCGCAGATAACACGCTCGCTTTTACCGAAGGCTGGCAGTGTTGTGGTAACAATGGCTTCGATCCGAATTCCTTTAAACCGGACACCGTCTCGGCAGATGACTCATGGCTGATGACCTTATGGGGCGCGAACGGCTGGGACAACGGCTTTACCTCCAATAGCTTAGTCGGCGCAGACTTGCGTTTCCGTTTAATCGAAACTACCGGCCCGGGCGGCGGTACGATACCGGAACCAGGCACCTTAGCGATGCTGGCACTCGGTTTCGCGATGGTTGGTCGCAAACGCTTAGTCGCTACCGCTAAACACACCGGCTAATTTCTTTTCATCGAATGTCCTGTCGCGTTGCACCTTGCCGTGGATAATGGCAAGGTGCGGCGCACTTTCGTTTTACCCAGGATAGGATCTATTGGAAACGGCCGGGTGCTCCACAAGCCCATATCTATCAATTGTTGGTGAATGCGACGTCACACTTTGGAGCCTAAGCAGTAAAGAACGCCTACGCCGATCATTCAAGCTACCCGAATGCCCGCCCAATCGCGATGAGCGCAGCATTGTCATCGTCCGTGCAGATTATCTGCTCAGTCCTGACCTCGTCGAGGCGATAAAATCCCAACCTGGTGTCGTATTAACCGATGACGACGGTACTACAGCACTCGCCGTACACGCGCTGAACCGCGACGTCGATTGTGCGATCGCGCTTACCAAGAATCCGGAAATACTAAAAAATTCCGCCGAAGTTGGCCCATTCAATATCTTCACTCCGACACAACTCGGGACAACCTACGACAGCGCACTACGCAAGCGGGTCAACCCCTACGTAATGCCCTACGAATCTACGCCGCTCACTGTTCTTGAAGAGCACACGTTCGGCGGCGCTTATAAAGGCGCGACCGACTTCGTGACGAAATGGTGCTGGCCGCGCCCGGCGCGCTGGGTGACCCGCTGGGCAGCTGCGCATGGAATTAGCCCAAATACGATCACAACCATCAGTCTCGTATTAGTGGTCCTCGCCACCTATTTGTTTGCGAACGGGTATTTTCTAAGTGCGATTCCGGTCGCGTGGGCAATGACCTTTCTCGATACGGTCGACGGTAAACTCGCGCGCGTGACCGTCTCATCTACAAACTGGGGCAATATTTACGATCACGGTATCGACTTGATTCACCCCCCGTTTTGGTGGTGGGCCTGGTACGTTGGCACATTACCGGGTGCGAGCGCGGCGGTGGCGCCTACGCTAATGCCAGCGCTGTGGTTGATCCTCGGCGGTTATTTAGTCGGACGTCTACTAGAGGGCCTATTTGTTCTCGTGTTTAAGATCGAGACACATATTTGGCGTCCGATTGATTACTTTTTCCGCACCATCACGGCACGACGTAATCCGAACCTCGCGATACTGACCTTATTTACGCTCGGAGGCCGACCAGACCTGGGATTCGTGTGTGTCGCCGGGTGGACCGTTATTTCCATTGCATTCCACAGCGTACGCCTGGGTCAGGCATTTATAGCCCATTCTCGCGGAGTAACAATTCAATCGTGGCTTAATCCCACTCACTAATACCTAGAATTAGTTGCGCAAACGCTCGATAAGAACCAATATCGCGCTCCAACAATCAACGAACGAATCCACCACTACGATCGAGAGAACACCATGAAGGCGATCATTTTGAGTGCGGGTCAGGGAGGACGCCTGCTACCGCTCACTGAAACGCAACCGAAATGCCTGCTGTCGCTGGGTACAACGACGATTCTTGCTCACCAGATAAAGAGTCTAAGGCATTGCGGTATAAGCGACATTACGGTGGTGACCGGGTTTGCTGCCGGTGCGGTCGACGCTGCATTGGCCGAACTGGCGTCGCCATCCACGCTAATACGCAGCGTTTTTAACCCGTTTTTTAATGTGGCCGACAACCTCGCGAGTTGCTGGATGGCGCGCGCCGAAATGCAGCAGGACTTTATCCTGCTAAATGGCGACACCGTATTCGAACCAGCGGTGTGCGAACGCCTACTCGCGGCACCGCCGTCACCAATTACGCTGACCATCGATCGCAAAACCGCCTACGATTCCGATGACATGAAAGTGCGCCTCGACGGTACGAAGCTACTGGAAGTCGGCAAGACCTTGATAGCGGAGCATGTAAATGGCGAATCTATCGGAATGACGCGGTTTCAAGAAGACGGCCCGGCACGCTTTGTAGATACCCTAGAGCAGATTATGCGTACGCCAAATAGCTTGAATTGGTGGTATCTAAAAGGAATTGGCATCCTCGCCGAACGAAATCTCGTGTCAACCGTGTCGATCGAGGGCTTAACCTGGGGCGAAGTCGACTTCCCGCGCGATTTAGACAACGTGCGGGAATTGTTCGGCTAGTTGGTGGAGTTCGGCGCCAATTCAACGCGAGATCGTCACAGGAGTACTATTTTTTTCGAAGGGCTCGCCCTTGGCGGCCGCTACAGGGAATAGTCGCGGATAAATTTTAGCTGCGCGTCAAACTCAAAAACCAACGGCTTCGCCGTGCGGATTGCGAGTCGCTCCGCTTGCTGATCCGAATACCCGCAGAAATATTTAATGAGCACCCTCAGCGCGTTCTTGTGTGACACGACCAATACACGCCGACCGGCGAGCACTGCAGGTGCTAATTGATCGTCCCATAGAGGTACTACTCGGGTTAACGTCTGCGCCATACTTTCGCCCCGCGGCCACTCGCTCGGTGGCACATTGCTAAAGCGGGACTGATTGCCCGGATAGCGCGGGTCTCCTACGGAGAGTAGCGGCGGCGTAACATTGAATCGTCGCTGACACCGAACAACATGGCCTAGACCAAACTTGAGAACCGAACGGAGCGGTCCAAGCCCTTCGAGCGCCCCGTAATGTCGTTCATTGAGTCGCCAAGAATACGTCACGGGAAGCCTCGTTAAGCGCATCTGACGAAGCACGATTTCGAGCGTGTCACGCGCACGGGCCAAATCTGAGCAATAGGCTTCATCAAAGCCGTAAGACGCTTGGGTAAACGACTCAGCGGCGTTGGCGGCTTGTTGTTTGCCGTGATCGCTCAAGCCTACGTCCGCCCAACCGGTCAATCGGTGCTGCTTGTTCCACTGGCTTTGACCGTGGCGAAGCAGCACTAAGCGTAGCGGTGATCGCCTCACAAAGTTTGCCGCCCACAACAACTCATAAACAATTCACGTCCTGGTTCAAATTTCGTGGCACGCATAATAGCGCGCGCTGACTAATTCTCGCGGACATTGTGGGTAAACTAGCACTTGGCGGGATCACAAAACGTCTGTAGGGTTGACGCAAAAGACAACATTTGGTGCTTCATCATGACGAAAATAACGCCGTTCAATGTAGACATCCCTGCTTCCGAACTCAACGACTTGCGCCAACGTCTTGGCGCCGCACGCTGGCCCGAACGGGAGACGCCGGATGACTGGAGCCAGGGCGCGCCGCTCGCCTACGTTAAAGAATTGTGTGCTTACTGGCACGATACGTACGATTGGCGGCGCTGCGAGGCTTGGCTGAACTCACTAGGCCAATTCACGACTTCGATCGATGGCCTCGATTTTCATTTCCTGCACATCCGTTCGCCCCACGAAAACGCCTTACCGTTGGTGATGACGCATGGGTGGCCAGGCTCGATTATAGAATTTTCAAAAGTAATCGGACCGCTCACGGATCCCACTGCTCACGGCGGCAATAGCGCCGACGCATTTCATTTAGTCTGTCCGACCCTGCCAGGGTTTGGTTTTTCTGGGAAACCCACTACCCCGGGCTGGGGCGTCGAACGCATCGGGGCCGCGTGGGGCGAACTCATGGCGCGCCTCGGCTACGATCGGTACGTTGCCCAAGGCGGCGATTGGGGTGCGGCTGTCACCTGCAGCATGGGTGTCACTGAAACCGAACATTGCGCCGGCATCCATACAAACATGCCGATCCTCGGCCCGCTGAGCGAAGCCAACACGGAAAACCTCACGGACTACGAAAACGGAGCGATCGCCGGTGCGCAACATTACTGGGATTGGGATTCCGGTTACTCGAAAGAACAAAGTACCCGTCCTCAGACGGTTGGCTATGGGTTGGTCGATTCGCCCGTCGCACAAGCGGCGTGGGTGATCGAAAAATTTTGGTCGTGGACCGATAACGATGGTCACCCGGAAAACGTGCTAACGCGCGACGAATTACTCGATAACATTATGATGTACTGGATCCCAGGCGCGGGCGCCTCCTCTGCACGCATTTATTGGGAAAGTTTTAATGTCATCGGCGCACCACAACCGCAGATCGAAATGCCCGTAGGAATAAGTATGTTTCCGCACGAGATTTTCCGTTGCTCGCGGCGTTGGGCGGAAGAACGATGTAGCAATATCATCCACTTTAATGTGCTCGACAAAGGTGGACATTTCGCCGCATTCGAACAACCCAAGGTCTTTGTAGATGAAGTTCGGACATGTTTTAGGACCTTACGCTGAACTCTTCTAACCGGCTCTTACAATGGGTTCCAATGCGGCTAGTTTTGCGCCGCTAATGGGCGTTGCATGATCTCGGCGAAGCTCTCCAATACGCGCAAAGTCAATCCCCAAATAACATGTTCACCATAACGAATACCGGGGAAACGTGTTGCGGTACCGGCCATTGGATATTCGAGCTCCGTGGCCGCACCCTGATCAAATAAATGACTCATTGGTACCCAGAACACGCTCGCGACTTCGTGCAATTCGCGGGCCCGAGCGATATTTTGCGCCTCGCTATTTACGTAATACACGAATGGTGAGAGGTAATGCAAAGACTGACGGTGGATTGGCCTAACGGGTAATGGCGCGACAAGATCACTTGGATCTAGCTTAAGGCCGATCTCTTCTAAGGTCTCGCGCTCGGCCACCGCGCTAGCGTGCGTATCGCTGGGCTCCGCCCGTCCACCGGGGAACGCGACTTGCCCAGACCACGGATCGCCATCGCGTTCCGCGCGGCGGATAAAGCATACGTCGAGATCGGCAGCGCCATCGGTGATGATCATTGCAACCGCCGCCTGGGAAGAATTCGCTTTAAATACCTCAGGTTCGTGCACGCGCACCTGTAAATTCGCGCGAATTTTCTCGATGCTTAACACCAGTCGCGGATCGAGCGGGTTGTCACGCAGCTGAGGATGCTGAGAATTCCTGCCGTGCTGCGGCGAATGCCGATGCTATCTGATCGATCTGATCTCTGCTGTGCGCAGCACTGACGCTACAGCGCAATAAGTAACTCGCGTTCGGCGTCGCCGGCGGAAAGACTAAATTGACGTAGATACCACGCGATAATAACCCCGTCCAAATCGCCAAG
>JAVJHY011489501.1:0-13226 GCA_035593235.1 Phascolosoma agassizii | reverse complement strand
CACCGCTCACGCTCACCGTTCTTGTCGGCGGACCTATCGCCCCAGAATTTAGTGTTGTAGAAGACGACAACAACGACGGCCAAGTCGATGTTGACCGTATAACTCTCACTGGAAGAACTTCGCCCAACGCTCGACTTTCGCTTTTCCGCAACTCCACAGGCGAACTCATTGCTGAAGGAGCTGCCGATGAGTTGGGCAATTTTGTATTCGAGCAAATTGCTGTCAAGACCGGCGACAATCCACTCCGCCTAGTAGCCACCGACGCTGCGGGCATTGAGACTCCATTCACAGCCGTCATTAACACGACCGCTGTCGACTCGACGGCTCCACGGGTAGTCGCACGATTGACCAACGACACCGGCAGACTCGACAGCGACTCGGTATCGCGAGATCCTTCGATTACAGGAGTGATTAACGAAGCCAATAACGTTGTCCGCTTGGAAGCCTCGCTTGACGGTACTCCGTTTCTCGACATCTCTTCTCTGTTGGCAAACAAACAATTTCTACTCAGCGAGGCCGATCTAGAAATGCTCGCTGGTGCTGCGATAGGAGAAGGGCAGCACACGATACGTTTTGTGGCCGCTGACGACTCCGGCAACGAGTCCGCACTAACCGAGTTTACCTTTGTGCTCGACCGCACGCGCGCTTTCTCGCCATCGAGACCCGACCTAGCGCCTGCAAGCGATGCTGGCGCGAGCGATCAAGATGAGATCACCAACCTCTCGACACTTTCGTTCCTGGTCGAAGCCAACGCCGGTGAATTGGTACACATCTATGTCGATGGTGTCCGCCGCGGCAGCGCCGTTTCCGCTGGCGGGCCGACCGAAGTGGTTGTCGACGGTTTTGTCGACGGTCAGTTCCGTATCACCGCAACCGCCGAAGATTTGGCCGGCAACGAAAGCGCCGCCTTCGCCAATCTCACCGTTATGATCGATACCGAGATCACACGCCCAACGGTTGGACTCAATCCAACGCAAGCCGTTGGTGGTGACAACGAAACCACGCGACGCATCGTTACCCTGGTTGGCTCTGCCGATCCCAACGTGGTCGTATCTGCTCGCGGCGTTGAAACCACTACCGCAGCTGATGGCTCGTTCCGACTCGATGGCGTAACGCTCGTCGACGGCGAGAACCTAGTCGAGATCACGGCCATTGATGTGGCCGGCAACCAGGCACAAGTAACACTCCTGCTAGTTCATCGCGACATTAGCGGGCCAGAGCTCGCACTAACGCTCCACCGGGATAGTGGTGTTGACGACACCGATTTGCTCACCAACTTCGCACGCGTTAATGCTACCGTGGTCGACGCGAGCCAGATCGTGCGTCTCGAAGCAACCTTGGGAGAAGGGTTGCCTTTCAACGTACTCGATCGCCTCTCGGACGGCGAGCTAGCCCTTGACGAGGCGTTTCTACAAACGCTCAACGACGGAGAATCACTGGAAGATGGCCGGTATGTGGTAACACTTGTTGGCGAGGACGAGCACGGCAACACCAGCGAAGAGCGATTCGCATTTTCGCTGGATCGTACCGCACCGCCGGTCGACTTGGCCCCTGACCTCCTTACCGGTGACGATACCGGCGCGAGCATGACCGACAACCTCACCAAACTCGCCGATCCAAGACTCCGTGTGTTTGCCGAATTCGGCGCCGTGGTCACGCTCTACGATGGCGATACAGTCGTTGGCGAGCAGATCTCGGCCGGCGTGGCCGACATCATCGCCATGGAACTTGGCGAAGGTGACCACGATATGTCAGTCACCGTCAGAGATCTAGCCGGCAACATCAGTGACCGTTCGCCTGTGCTGACGATCACCGTCGACACCATAGGCCCTCAGCAACCTGTCTTCGACCTTGATCCATCGTCCATGGGGCCACGTTCTCCGGAGAGCCACACCGTCTTCGACGTCGTCACGCTCGTTGGTCAAACCGATCCAAACACTCCAGTGATTGCCGAAGGAACTGACGTTGAGACCGTCTCAGACGCCAGCGGAGCCTTTACGTTAGTCGACGTGCCGGTCGTCCTCGGCGACAATCAAATTTCTTTGTTAGCTTACGACGAGGCGGGCAACGAAAAACGTTTCAGTCGCGAGATTGTCCGCGATCCCGTATTGCCTCCGGAGATCACGCTTGTCTTGGCGAACGATACCGAACACGAAGGAAGCACAGATGACGACCTGCTCACACTCGACCCGACCGTCACTGGCATGGTGGCCGGCGACTCGACCATTATCCGTCTGACCGCCTCGTTCGCTGGCAACAACCGCGTAGTCGACGTGACAGCCCATTTGATTGACGGCGTCTACACGCTTAGTCGCGAACTGCTAGACCAGGTAAATGGCGCGCCACTCGCTGAGGGTGAGCACACCCTACGTCTGGCCGCAGAAGATCGTGACAGCCTCATGACTGAGGCGTCACTCACGTTCCGATACGACCCAGAACCAATCGCCAACGTCAGCGCGAGCATCAGCTACGATGCTGACAGTGGTGAATACACCTTCGCTTATTCGGTGCTGAGCCCACCACTCGATTTACCACCGAGCAATCCAGTCATTGCCGCAGTACGGTCCGCCCCGTTTGCCACCAAGCGGTTTGAGATTCCCGTGCCGATCGGCAGCGCACTGCGGGACATCGTGACTCCCCCAGATTGGAGCACCAACTATCAATCTGGCGACGACCGTATTGTCTGGTTAGCCAACAACCAATCGGCCTGGATCGAACCAGGCGAAGACCGTCAGTTCGGCTTCACCAGTGACAGTGGTGGAACCAGAACGATTGGAGTGATCGAGGGCGAGGAGCTCGGTACGGGCGTTGCCCGCACGCAAACCCTATTAGTGGTCGGTCCAGCTGGCGAAGCAGATGCAGCACTCATTGGTCCGTATTCGGTCAATGAAGGCGAGTTGCTTGAACGCGCCGTCGCAGATGGGCTGCTCAGTGGCGGTATTGCTGATCAGTTTACGGGAACACCGATGGTGGTCAACGTTGTCGAAACGAGCAACTGGGGCATCGATTTTACCTGGAACGCGGACGGGGCCTTCTCACTTGATGCTTCACAAGCGGTTGTTGCTGGTGGCTCTAAAGATGAACCGTTATTCGTTTCGTTCAATGTGAGTATCGGAGACGGACAAGCGAGCATAACTGCCGATTTGGTTGTGGCTATCGAAGGTGACAATTCAGCGCCTATGGCCAATCCAGATTTTGCTGACGACAGCGAAGGCAATGTTATTCCTGAGCTGTTTACAAGAGCGAGAGCGTTGCTAGAAGTGGATCCGCAGGTTCTACTTGCTAACGATACGGATCCTGATGTCAATGATACAAAAGAGATCGTTTCGGTAGACGCACTAAGCGATAAGCAGGCAAGCATAGAGCTTATCGATGGTGTTCTCCGCTATAACCCATTCGGTGTTGCAGAATTTGCATCTTTATTGCAAGGCCAGTCACTGACGGACACATTCCAGTATGTCATGGAAGACAGTGGCGGCTTAACCTCGATGGCTACAGTAGAAGTGGTTGTGTTCAGTGATTCAAACGCCGCTCCAACCGCCGTAATGGACACAGTAAATGTAACCGCTGCTCAAATTTCGGAGATTCCAGCCCCAGGTCTGCTTGCTAACGACTTCGACATAGATGGACTTCTCAGTGGTGGTCGCCTAGAAGTCGCTGGGAATTCGAATAGCGATCTGGGAGCATTAGTGACTGTAGCAGCAGACGGGAGTCTCACTTACGACTCCACTTCTCTTGCCGACCTTGAAAAACTCGCTGAGAATCAACCTCTTCCTGACGCGTTTACCTATATTCTCGTTGATGGACAGGGAGGATCAACACAAGGCTTGGTAGCCGTCACAATTCTCGGGGTCAACGACGCACCAGTCGCGGTTGACGATCAGCGCTCTGGAATTAGTGAGGATGAGATCTACGTTGGCGGAGGTCTCTTGGGCAATGACCAGGATGTGGACGAAACTGATACGTTAGTCGTTGACCCGACGCAATCGAGTGTTGAAAGTACAAATGGGGCTCCTGTCACCCTTCGACCAGATGGAACATTCGATTACGACCCGACAGAAGTATTTAACTTCTTACCGGAAAATGAAGTACGTTTTGATGAATTCACTTATACGGTGATCGATCCTCATGGTGCTACCTCCACCGCAACCGTCCGATTGCAGATTATTGGAAAGAACGATGCACCAGAGGCCAACGATGACGATCCTCGCCGTGGCTACTCAACCATTGCCTCCCTGCCAATCTCAATTCCAGCCGACGTCGGTGTGCTATTAAATGACATTGACGTAGATCTTGGCCACCAGGAGGCTCTTCAGGTCATACCCGAAAGCGGTACTACTCCTTTTGGGGCAACTTTCCGAGTAAATGCTGACGGCAGCTTCAGCTACGATCCAACAGTCTCACCAGACTTGCAGTTACGCGCTGATCAAGGCTTAGACACTCTCGATACTTTCACCTACTCGATTGTCGATCCAGACAACGAATTTGATGATGCGACAGTCACCATTGTGGTCAAGCCACAGGCATCACCATATCGGTTCACGACAGTGGCTGCTGAAGGAGTCGCAGGCATTATCGACCTAGGGCGAGGCCCCTCCGTCAACAACAATGCCTTCGTGGGGTTCCAGGGCACCGTTGAGAACGCCAACAACGAACCAGTTGATACGATCTATATTTGGAATGCCGAGACTGGTCAGTACGAATCGCTAGTCGCGCCAGGTTTTGTTGACGCTTTCTTGCCGACCAAGCCAACTGAGGAAGAGCCTCTTCCCGTTCCTGGTCATTCGTTTTCCGAAATGGTTCAGATCAACGATCACAATCAACTAATCGCCCAGCGACAAGTCAACGCAAACGTCTTCACTGGATTAATTATAGGCGCCATTCCGATCCTCGAGGAAGTTCCGGTAATCCTGACATTTCTTGAAGTTTGGAATGGGAATGACCCGGGCGGCGAGTTGCCAACTCAGATCGCTATGGGAGATTCGAATTTTGCAGCAGCTGGGATCGACTGGATCGATCTAAGCTCACCAGCAGACCAATCTAGGCTCATTCTAGGTGCCCTGCCATTACCTGGAGTTTTCGGAGGCTTCGGTCTGGGCGCTTCAATTCTCCGTCCCATCGCGTTTCCGGCAAACCCAGTTTGGGCAACTAAATACTTCACACCAGTTAATGAAAGTGGGACCTTCCAAGCGATTTTCCCCAGCTTCAGTCTAAATAACCACCTCAATGCCAACAACAAGAATGACGTTCAGACAGCCTTTGCTGGTTGGCTGAGCAACCCAGAAGGTGGGACCCGACAACTCGTTACTGCTTTGCACCAGAACCTCGGGAGTATCATTCAGCTCGGTGTAGGAACACCTAGCTTTATCGCAGCCCCCAAGATTTCTGATTCAAGAATAGCATCAAATGGTGAAACGATTCAGCCCCGGGTAGTCGTTAGGAATGAAAACAGTACTGGGCAGCAAATCTTTACACTTAATTTTGATCTCAATCCACAAGGAAACATTCTTGTTGCTGGCCCGAGTGCTGATCCAGCATTTAATTTTACGGCCGTTGGAAAACATCCTGCGATCTCTGATGATGGAACGTTAATCACTTTTGCTGCCGATCACTCGACTCTAGGTCGTGGAATTTATGTTGCGGACGCTCTAAGTGGTGAATGGTCCAAGGTAATCGGCGAAGCGGGTGACGGCATTTTAGACGCACTAGAAGTACATTCCGACGACAACTTCAATGAGCAAGTCGATCCAGGTGAGGACCTAGGACCAATTGCCAGCATTGCCTGGACAGATGGTTCACTGGACATGCCTCTTGGGCTAAATCGAAGGCTCGATCCTATATCCGGTGAGAGTCTTGGATCGTTCGAAATCTTCTTCGGCACTCAGAACCTGGATGGCACGCATTCACTATCCGTAGCCGAGATTCACGATGATGTCTTTGGCAAGCTTGGCTTTGAAAACAACACCGAGTCACTTGCCTCGCTCACTCGTGTGCTACGTACCGGAGAAGTCATTCCAGGCGTTGGGCAAATCACAAGCTTCGATGCCTTCGACCCGATAAACACGCAAGGCCAGCTTGGCTTCTGGGTAGATACTCCGGCAGGTGAGGCTATTGTCTATGCCGAACCCATTGAAGTCGACATCGATATCGATTCCGATAACTCCTCGCAATATGCTGCTCCTGAGCGCACTCCTGAGGAAGAATCGATCGAGAACAAGCCAACGCAATTTGGCAAAGTATTCTCGGTAAACGACGACGATGACGACGCCGACGGCATCCCCGACTACGCCGATGGGTTTAATTTCCGCGAAGACTCTGACATCGTCGATGACAACGTCAATTCGAACGAGCGATTCTTCCCTGTCGAAATCGAGCTGCCAGCTGATGTCGATCTCAGCACAGTAAACCTTCGCTTCGACTACAGTGCCAACGATCCAGCAATCGATATCTCCGTTTCCGAAGAGGGTGTGTACTTGCTCGAAGGAGATGGTCATTTCCGCTTATGGACGAAAGATGGAAACGTTGAACGTAACAAACTAACTCCAGTTGACGGCGGCGACTTCCTAAGGCCAAACGAGTTCTACTCGCTTGAACAGCTCGGTGCCACTAATCAAACAACACTCACTCTGTGGGTAGAGCCCATTAGGCCGGTGTTGAGCCTCGATGACACGGCAAGGCGCATCACAATCGAAGCCACCGTGTTCGATCCACAAGCCGGCGTAATCTCCGGAACTGATGAAATCTTGCTAACTTCGTTCGGTACTCAAATCGTTCAAGTGATGCCCGATGAGAGTTTGGAAGTAGTTGACTTCCCGGAGGCATCGACTGCTAGCCCCACGATTCGGCTCACCGATTTTGAAGTAACCGCCATTCGCTTTAGTGACGATAACCTACGAATCCTAGCGACTGTGAGGTTGGCGGGAAAAGTCGACGATGCATCATCGGACCTAATCCCAGGCCCATCGGGCACAATCCAGAATGTGGGACTTTTCTTAAACGGGCAAGATGTACCCCTCACTGATATTTCGTTAGCTGTATCTAAATCGAATTCACCGGATTCACTTCTTAGTCCATATGACTTTAGCGGCACGTTTGATCAAGAAGTACAATTAGAAGTTCAATCTGGCTGGAACACATTAGACCTAGCTGCGGCAAACTTCTTTGGTGCTTTGGGGTCTACTCAAATAGCCTTTGAAGTTGTTGCTGATTCACCTGCCGATGAAACCACAGAGGTTGTACTCACTCTAACAACCGGTCTTTCACCTACGGTAATAGACAGCCTGGAAGCGACGTTCTCCATGGTCGGTGTCGAAGAAACACATTTCCTAGAAGAAAGTAACGTGAATTCTGGCCTCTTCACTAACTTAGCAGGGACCATCACTCTTGAACTAATCAATACCGAAGAACTTTCACAATCTGTTCGTGACGCTCGCACATTTGTCATCGATCATCCGGTGCTGGGACTTTCAACACGCGGTGTGACTTTTGTTGAAACTGCAGAGAATTCGGAGACATTTGAAGGCACTGATGTATTCGAGGTGTTTGAGAGAACGACATATGAAGATTTCGAGGTGCGAATAAATCGAATAGAAACGGTTATCAGATCAGATAGCCCAGCAGCTAAACCATTTTTGATTGAAGTTATTGGGCCAAATGAAATTCGAAAAGCGATAACGAGCGTTTCCATATCGGGGGACACTTATAGTTTATCGGACTATCAGGGAAGGGTGTTCGCGTCGAGCATGCCTGACGCTGCAATGCCCACCTCTTTTCAGTTAGCTCCCGCAAAGCAGCAATCCTCAAATACTAGCGAACCAGCAACGCAGGAGATTGGGGTTCTTAGCTATCTGAAAGGTGTTGCGTATGGCTTGTCAGATACCGGCTGGGGTATCTGGGATGGCGTCAAAACATTAGGGAGTGCAGCATGGCATATATCGAAGAACTATAATCCAATTTCATTAACGTGGAGAATAGGCGGATCTGTTGCGGGTGTAGATGACATAATTCTTGAAGAAGACCAAAGGCGAATAGCTGGAGCCCTGAATACTGCTCAAGCAATCAGTGGGATCGTACTTCAGATTGCCGAAGGAGGCCTTGATTTTGCCACCGCAGTTTTGACGCAGAATTCAGAAGAAATTAATCGGCTGGGCAGTGAAGTAGCGCAGGCGCTCGATGCTGTCTACGAGCTAATTCTTGACATCTCCGATAAGAATAAGGACGGCACGATTGACGACTTCGAGTTTGGTCGAATTGTAGGAAGAATTATCGGAGAAGCAATTGTAACTGTGGGAACAGCTGGTGCTGGTCAAGCAGTACTAAAGAGTGCGACACTCGCATCCGTTGTTCAAAAAGTAAACGTAGTGCCCTATATGTCTCGTGTTCTTCCTCAGCTTACGAAAGCGGCGGACCTAGCGGAAGACATTGCATCAACTAGAGCATGCTTCGTTGCCGGAACACTTGTTAAAGTTCATGGTGGCGTCCGAGCCATTGAAGATATTCGACCTGGGGATTTAGTATATGCTAGTGATCCTGTTTCAGGAGAAAGCTCTTATGAGAGCGTTGTCGAGACATTCGTCACCCACCCATCGCAACTAATTCATATTTCAATAGGATTCGACTCTAAGCAAACTGAGACGATAGTTGCCTCTCCGCAACATCCTTTCTTCGATGATACTCAGGGTGGATTCATTGCCGCAGGAAATCTCACAATTGGCTCTGTTCTGCGAGACGCAAATGGCAATAGCGTCGAAGTCTTAGCCATTGAGCGAGAACACGCAAAAGATGGCGGGGTTTTCACTACATATAATTTCGAGGTCACAAAGCTCCATACGTATTTTGTTGGCACGTCAAATGTTTTAGTTCACAATGCAGCTCCGGCATGCGAAGCTTGGGCTAAACTTTTTAATGCGGTAAAGCGATCTGAAGATCTCGACGATTGGGAAGCCTTCAAGGTTATGGTCGACGTAACCAAAAATATAGCTCCCAGAATCGATGCTGCACTTCCAAGCGCTACTGATGACTTATTCAAGAACATTTTTGCGAATGTCGACAACATTGACGACTTGCCAAAGTTCAGAGACGTTAACGCAGTAATGCGTAATCGAAAAACTTTTGTAGACTCCGCAGGCAAGGTGGGACAGCTTCAAACTCATCACATAATTCCTAAGTATGTGCAGCGTCTATATTTGGGAATCGATGACGTAGCTGAGATACTGGATGATGTGCCCGCAATTCCATGGGAAACCAACGCAGGCAGCCGAGTACATAATCTATTCCATCGAGAACTCTATGAGCTAGGCATATCGAAATCGAAAAGCGGAGTAGTTCCTAGGTACGATATACCAGATGTTATTGACGCATTAAAAGATGCTTATCGTCATCCGGAAGTGAATAGACCAGATATTGCGAACGTGGTAGACTTATGGGCGAAGAGTAAAGGTCTAATTCCATGAGAGTATTCGTTAGAATCGCCGGCATTTATGAGAGTCAAGAGGTAACAGATGCATCGATGACAGGCTGCGTTGATTCGAGAACTTTTGACGAGCTGAGACAAGTAGCTCCTGAAGGCATTCGCGATAATCTATTTCGAATTCAACTTTCAGAAAACGATGTTCGATTGGCGCCGATTCTCAACATCTTTGAGCGGGCTGGGCTCAATCCGAAAACAAACCGACACAGAACTCGAAGTAAGAATGAGTACTCATTAGTCAAGAGGCGGGAATACGACAAAAACGATCTTAATGCTGCTATTTTGCTTTGTCCAAATGCTCCAATTGTTCTCGGCAAACGGTTACCAAATGGGCACATCGAGCTTAGCCCGAAGGAAATCCAGAAACTTCTGTCAACTGACTTAAGTGTAGCGAGAACTTTACATAACAATCTGATCATTTGCAAAGACCTACGCGATAGGATTTTGGAGAATAACTTAGGTGTGAACCTCAGCGCTGTTGGCAATTCAATTGCCGGTAGCGATCGGAACGCATTGTTGTGGGAAATAACATCGTTGAAGAAGCTGCCTCCATTAGCGTCGGAATGCAAGATTGTCAATCGAAGTGGCAAGCCATTTGGAGGCGATCCGGATGAAGGCTGCTATCTGGTAGAGCCATTCTTCACTGATCCAATTTTGAGATACTCAGCTGACAGCATTGATGGCATCTTAGATGGTGGTAATGATTGCTTCGAAACACAAGAGCATTTTGGTGCTTCACAATCAGAAGCATCAAGCGTGCTTGTAGTTTCTCAGAGTTTGTATCAAGTACTCAAAGACGTGAGCGAAATCGACTGGCAGCCAGTATCAATTGATCAGGAGATGGGCTAGTGGTTAGTAATGCCGATGCATTCGCACGGGCTCTTCAGCTAGGAGATCCAGCAATTGTACGTTCTGCGCTTGCCCACGACATAAATGTTAATGAGCGTGACTCGTCCGGTCGACCACCAATTATCAATGCAGTGTCGGGAGGCGTCAAGGAAGTTGTTCAGCTACTGCTTTCTGCTGGAGCTAGTATCGACGCTAGTGATAGAGAAAGTGGCGCGACGGCCCTGCATATTGCCGCGGCCACGCCGGAGCGAAACAATCTTGTAGAATCCTTAGTCAAGGCGGGCGCGAACACGAACTTATCTTTTGGAGATCCCCCAGTAAATGCACTCGGTCTGGCTTTGAGAAACGGTTCGTATGACTTGGCACGGCTGTTACTAAACTCAGGGGCAGATCCTAATGCGACCGTTAATATGCCCGGAGATTCCGAAACACAGGTGGGCCTTGCAGCACTTTGCTATGCTGCGGGTCGAGGTGACCTAGTAATGGCTCAAGCTCTTATGTCGAAAGGAGCTGACGTTAACCAAGCAAAAGGCGACGGAATGACACCCCTAATGATGGCAGCCGTCGCCGGGCACATGAATTTAGTTCAAACCCTCTTGGAACACGACGCGGATACAAGTATTGCCATTGAATCACTAACAGCCGATAAGATGGCTGAAGCAAGCAACCATGTTGAAATTGCCCATCTCATCCGTGCAAACCGCACCTAGTTGGATAACGTCTTGATTGTTGCGCACAATGTGCTGGGCAGCCCCTGCCTGGTAGGAATTGTTTTGTATAGGATTCCTATCGCCCCACCGCTTCCGCGCTGGCCACGAAATCCAAGACATCTTCACCGGGCAAGAAAAGGGGACGCAACTCATAGAATTGTTCAGTGACAGGGCCTAAAGTGTTCTTTTTTGATTCGTAACCGCTTGTCTTACTCGCATGCCATGCCACCCAAAACCAGACATTACCGCGGCCAGCATAACTAAATGCGCCGTCCCCGGCTCCGGAATCTCCTCCACCTGACCCAATACGATCGAACGAATCGAAAAGTCGGCAGCCAATTCGAGCCCTTCGAGCGTTACTTTGACAGTGTCAATCGCTAAAAGATCGACATCGGGAAAGCTGGCGTAGGGAAATGCGATCTCGCCTGCCATGTCGACGGTTCGCTCCAGCGAATTGAAGGTGCCGTTGCTTTCCAGTTCGACGATCAGCGATCCACTACCGTCGACACTGGCCATATCAACAATGACAGCATTAAAAGGGTCGGAAACTGACAGCAAGAAGTCGGCGTTGAGTTCTTCGGTTTTGCCGTAAGTCAGTTCCACTTCCCCCACGGCCTCAGCACTCGCCACGAAATCGAGGACATCCTCGACGTCGTTTTTGAGTGTTGCCAGGAGGCCATTTTGAAAACCCTGTGAAAAACTAACCTGCACGTCACGTTCGCCACCAAGAATGTTTGCCGGACTCCCCAGAACCGTCGTACCATCCGAATTGCCCGATGTGACCGTCAGCAGAAAATCGCTTTCGTTGGCCACAATCAAGTCGATCGGCTGCGTTGCGGGTGGCAGCAGAAAATCTAAATCGATAAACCGAAATGTCGCTGGCTGCCCTGGTGTCTCGACGCCAATCACAGAGTCATCAGCATCGAGCGAGATTGCTGATAAGTCGCCCGGCGTGAGGCCCGAACCAGCAAAATCAACCATCAGCTCCCCCAAGCCATAGAGCCCAGATACAAGCGACGAAGTGACTGTGTCATATTGCACCACCGAGGCCGACATTCCTGCCCCAAACTCAGCCCCTGGTACCAAGGAAAAGTCGTCGAGTAGCGGTGAGGCCGGAGTAAATGAATACGCCGAGAAGTCGGTCCCACTCGCAGTCAACTCAGTCGCACTAGACGAAACATCAAGCGAAAAGAATACGAGTTCTTCTGCCAAGTCAGTACTAAAGTCCAACGATAATGGATACGTTACCGAAGTGCCGATAACTTGGGGCCGGCCCAGGATGAGCGAGGCTTCGTCAGCTCCGTTAGCCGAGGAGCTAAGCAGTGCAATCGTCAGTGCAATGCTAAAATGACAAGCGAGAGATTCAAGAGGTGTTTTCATGGTGGAGACCTTCGGAGTTAGCGCAGCCCATGCGTGGCATACCAAGGAGGGCACAAGAACTCACAAAAAGCACCCGTAGAGATATTCAGAGCATTCGTCGGCAGAGAAACAGCGGGTATTAACCGCTAGGAGAGCCGATCAAGATGGGCCGCATGGAGCAATGCCGTAGAACAAAAGGAACGAATCCATAATTAGCTGGATTGCCCCATATTGTAATGCCCCGAACAGCCTATTGCAACCAAATCTAGGCAATTTGCTACGGCAGCCTACAGTGAGATTTCAGTGGAATAGTATCCAGTCGATCCGAATGAACGATCGGCATGGCAAATGACAGAGTCTGAAAATAGGGCTCTATCGGCTCTAAGGTGTTACCATCAAAAGACTTAGTGCTACATGAAACTTGGGCCATTAATGACAACACTGACTATAGAAACTCCAGACGCGTTACCCACCAATGTCGAGCCCATCCAGAGTGCCCAGATCGCAAGCTACTCGGATGACCGATTCAGCACTACTTCAGGAGTGAATGAAAGCCCGGTGCGCGTAAGCAAGCCGGGCATTCCTTTCCCAACTGTGTAACCTTACTCAACCAAAGAGCTTGGTTTGGTGTGAGCGAGAGAGCCTCTCACGGATGGCCACAACAAAAGTCTCTTGCTCTTCGATTGCGATGTATCGACGTCCTTCCGTTTGGGCTACTCTAGCCGTGGTTCCTGTGCCACTTACTGGGTCGAGGATTAAGTCATTTTTGGTTCATCCGGATTTAGCGTAGTTTTCCATAAGTCGTTACAGGCAGTGGTTTTCCTGATGCGGTTAGTGAG
>JAVJHY011489390.1:0-13235 GCA_035593235.1 Phascolosoma agassizii | reverse complement strand
AATGAGTGATCTGCACAACCACTATGGCGATCGGATTTTAGCATTTCAGCACAGAACGCTGACCCAAAGCCCAATCACCAACGCTCTGGAATTGGCCGAAAAACTTCCAAGCGGTGCCAGGCTCCATTTGGTCTCCCATTCCAGAGGAGGATTAGTGGGGGAGTTATTGTGTCGCAGTATGATTGAAGGGCAGTCTCCAATTGATAAAGACGATCTTGGACTTTTTCAAGCCCTGAATCGTGACTCAGATGTGGGCGAGTTAAAGGCATTGGGAGAAGTTCTCGCAGATAAAAAGTTTGTTATCGAGCGTTTTGTCCGCGTTGGGTGCCCGGCCCGGGGAACTACTTTGGCCGGCGGCAGGTTAGATCGTTATTTATCGATTATCGTCAACGTGCTGGAAAAGATTCCGGGTTTCAAAGCAAACCCTGTCTTCAGCGGTTTCTCCGCCCTGCTGCTGGCGGTCGTTAAGAAACGAACGGATCCTCGAGAATTACCAGGGCTAGAGGCGCAAATGCCAGATTCCCCCTTGATTGCTCTGCTCAATCGCCCCCAAATCAGGACGGAAGCAGACCTTCATGTTCTTGGTGGCGACATCGCCGCAAAAGGGGTATGGAGCCGGATTAAAACGTTTGTCACCGATTTGTTTTACAGTGAAGATCACGATCTAGTCGTGAACACCAAGGCTATGTTTGGGGGTACGGAGCGGCGTTCCGGGGTAAAGTATTGGATTGATGAGGGTTCGGAAGTTAACCATTTTAACTACTTTAGCAATATTGATACTGCTAAACGCCTTGTAAACGCGCTTACGCAATTAAAAACCCAAAATTTTCATAGACTTGAAGCAAAACCTTCGGAAGTTACACCGGAAGATTACCGGAAACGCACTTTGGAACAACAACCGGTGGTCTTTATCCTCCCTGGCATTATGGGGAGCCATTTAAAGGTGGGAGAGGATCGAGTTTGGATGGACGTGTTGCATCTGGCAACCGGCCACCTAAAAGACCTGAATATTAATGCGGAAAACGTTGTTCCCGATGGTCTGATTGGCAAGGGCTATAAGGACCTCATTCGTTATCTCGCCGGTACATATGATGTTATCCCATTCGCCTACGATTGGCGAAAATCCATTTTGGAATCAGCCGTAAGCCTACATGAGCAGCTGGAAAAGACATTGGAAAAAACAGATCCCGCAGACCAGCCAATAAGTATCATTGCTCACTCTATGGGGGGATTGGTGGTTCGCACCATGTTGGCGACTCCTGAAGGCAAGGATATTTGGAAACGCATGGGCAAACAACCGGGGTCGCGGTTGATTATGCTGGGGACCCCTAATGGCGGCTCCCATGCAATAACTGCTCTACTTATGGGGAGGGATGCGCTTATCAAAAAATTAGCCATTGTCGATATTAAGCATAATTTTTCAGAGTTGTTAGATACGATTTCCTGCTTTGATGGCGTGCTCCAGCTCCTACCCCACACAGGATTATTAGATGCCTATGATTTCAATTCGTGGAAGAGACTACAAGAGCAAGACAGAGCGGGCCAGCGGGGATTGTTCGCCGCCAAGGTGGCCACAGATAAATCCGCTAAATTCAGTTGGCCCCTGCCCCAGGAAGCACGATTGGTTGAAGCACAGAAGATTCGCGATCTTTTACAAAAAAGCCGGATTGATCCCGGCCGTATGATTTACGTCGCTGGCTCCGCCCAGGCAACGGCTAGTGATGTGACAATTGACGAAAATGCCAAAGAAGGACGTCGTGTCATTGTCCATGCAACGGCAAATGGCGATGGACGTGTCCCTTGGAAAACAGGCATCCCGAGCA
Source organism: Phascolosoma agassizii (assembly GCA_035593235.1). Taxonomy (NCBI): domain Eukaryota; kingdom Metazoa; phylum Annelida; class Sipuncula; order Phascolosomatiformes; family Phascolosomatidae; genus Phascolosoma; species Phascolosoma agassizii. Next base: position 11,412 of record JAVJHY011489390.1, on the reverse strand, counting down.
GTCTAAAGGATCGTACCTACTACCTGGAAGCAGAGCATGGCGACTTAGCCAACCATTCCGAAGCTTTTCCGGGACTTCTGGATCTCCTAAATCTAGGGGAAACAACGAAAATTGCTCGTACTCCACCGGTCCAGCGCGGAATTCTTAAAGAATCAATGGTTTTATCAGAGGAAACTCCGTCGATTTTTCCGGATGAGGAGGATCTGATAGCTTCCGCTTTGGGATCGAAAGGAACAAGTAAAAAGGTCAAGGTAAAACCCAAGGTGCGGATACGTGTGCTTCATGGCGACCTTGCTTGGGCCTCATCGCCGGTGGTGGTAGGGCATTATTTGGGAGATACGATTGTCAGTGCAGAATCCTATCTTGACGGTCAACTGCAGGGACGACTAAGGGAAACCCATCAACTTGGCCTGTATCCTGGGGAAATCAAGACCCATGCTATATTCTTAAATGAAATCGAGAATTGTCGACTAGGAACGCACCCTGGGGCTATCGTTGTTGGATTGGGAAGGATAGGGGACCTCACCCCAGGACGTTTAGCGACCAGCTTTGATTGGGCTGCAACCCAGTATGCGGTTCGGATTATGGAGCATGAGCGCCGAAAACAGTTGCAGATTGGCGCAGACCCAGACAGAGGGACGCAAATTAATATCTCTCTGACATCTCTCATTATTGGATCCGGGGGAGGGTGCCTGAGTGTAGACGACTCGTTGCAATCTATTCTTAGAGGGGTTTATCAAACCAATCAACGATTAGAAAATCTTCAACTTCAAGAAACAGGAAATGTTCTTCATAACTCTAATGGTAAAGGGCGCAAGAAAAATTGTATTGCCTTCATTGACGAAATTGTTATTGTTGACCTATGGGAAGACCTTGCGATTAGAGCGCTAAAATCCCTACATAAATTAATTGACTCCGCGGAATTTCGAGATCGTTTCGATATTGTCGAACTGCTTGGGGAAGGACAAGGGAGTAGAAGACGGGCCTACTACCACGAGGACCCAAGCTGGTGGCAACGATTGCGTATTTCACACCAGAAAGATGGGGCTCTTAAGTTTGAGGCGCTCACCGAGCGAGCTCGGGCAGAAACTTACCTGCAACCGACTCAGAAAAAATTGGTCGAGAGCTTCCTGGAACGGGCTGGACGGTTAACCGCAAATCATCCAGAACTATGTTCCACACTCTTCGAACTATTGGTGCCAAATCGGTTAAAGGAATATGCTCCGGATCGTCGAAACTTGGCTTTGGTGCTTGATGAATATTCGGCTACCTACCCCTGGGAGCTCATGCAGGACCGCTCTGATCGAGGGAGGCAGCCGCTCTCGGTGGAAGCAGGCATGATTCGCCAACTAGCGGTTTCCGAGTTTCGAGAAGGGGTTTTACACACTAGTGATGATCGAGCGTTGGTGGTCGGCGATCCCACCAACAACGAAGGGAATGGTAAATTTTCGCCTCTCCCTGGAGCCGCAAAGGAAGCGCGGAATGTGGCTAAACAATTGCGAGATTCGGGGTATCAGGAAGTCGTGGAATTGGTAGAAAAAGACGCCACTCCCCATGCTATTCTCAACGCCTTGTACGCCAAACCTATTCGCGTTCTGCACATAGCGGCGCATGGCGTATTTGAGTACCTGCTTCCGGATGATCCTAAGCTTGGTTCAAGCGACTCTTCATCCGATCAATATGTGAAATCTAGAACTGTGACCGGGGTCGTCTTGGGAGAGGGGATCTTCCTCACCCCAGCTGAAATTGAGCAAATGCGTACAGTCCCCCAACTGGTGTTTATCAACTGCTGTCATTTAGGGCAAATAAATGGAGAGGCTGAACAAGATAAGGTTTCATATCATCGGCTTGCTGCTAATGTTTCTACTCAATTAATCCGCATGGGGGTGCGCGCCGTGATTGCTGCGGGATGGGCCGTGGAAGATATGGCCGCCAATGCTTTCGCCTCGATTTTTTACAAGCAATTTCTTAATGGAATTCCGTTTGGTGAATCTGTGAGAATTGCCCGTTCCGAAGTTTACCTAAACCATGGCGCAAGTAATACCTGGGGTGCCTATCAGTGCTATGGCGATCCTGATTTTTCTTTAAGAATAACGAAACAAATTACAGATAGAAATTCGCGTTTTGTTGCCCCAGCAGAAACTGTTGTAACTCTTGATAATATTACACAAAGAGCCAAAAGGTGTTCAAATGAAAGTGAGACCCGGGAGTTGCTTCATGAAGTAGAGGATATTCTAAAAAGTATGGGGGCAGAATGGAAAAATTCTGCTGTCATCCAAGCGGCAATCGGGCGAGCTTATGCGGAACTCGGTGAATTTGAAAAGGCGATTTACCACTATGAATTTGTGAGATCCTCCGATCCGGCGAATGCCAATATTCAGACACTAGAACAATTAGTGAACATCAAAGTGCGCTGGGCTATTCAGCTTGCTGAATCAAAAAATAAAGAGAGGCTGGAGGAAGGGGAAAACCAAATGGATCAAACTCCCGAAAAGCTCCTGTCGGAGGCTGAAAAACTTTTGAACACATTATTTGCTCTTGGTGAAACGCACGAACGTTGGTCGCTCAGGGGCAGTTTATATAAACGACGGTGTTTAATCAATAAAAAGCGGTCCAAAAGGAAGCTGCTGGAAGAGATGTTTGGAAGTTATCATAAGGCCTACGAACTCGGGAAGAAAAAAGGGCGTTCAGATGTTTACTATTCATTGGAAAACGCCTTAACGGCGAAAATCGTGCTTGAATGGGAAATACCTGATAACTCCCAACCAAACAAAGTAGTTGAAGGACTTAAAGAACTTAAAAGACTTGGAGATCAGCTGGCAATTGAAGCTAAGGATTTCTGGTCTTTGTGCATACTTCCCAGTTGGAGGCTTTTATCGTGCCTGTCCGAGGACCAGCCCAAACAGGACGACCTTAGCTCTATTGCCGGCTCTTACCGTCAGGCTAAAATGCGCGGGGGCTCTGATCGCGAAATGCTGTCAGTAAAGGAAAACCTGGAGTTCCTGGAAGCAATGAGTAAAAGGCCGCCTTTGTCTAAAAAGAAGACGAGCTTGAACGGATTCCTCGTAAAACTAATGAAAGATCTTTTTCCGGATCCCCAATAATCCATTGGTATTTGCGAAGCCTAAAATGTTTAGATGTTTTCATCTTGGACAAATGTGTATAGCCTTCATTAACATAAGGCAATATTGGTGCATTTTTGAAATAAGAAACCGCTAAAAAATAAAGCGTGCAAGTAGATGTCTTGTGTAGTGTAGATTTCGGTGATCCGAGGACATAAAACCGCAGGACGAGCCTTGCTAATTTGATGCATTTTATGGTCAATGATTACCGAAATATGCGGTGAAAATGCCCGCAAGTGTTGTACAGTTTACTTTTTAGTGGTTCTTTTGCACAGAAAATCTATCGTTCATTCAAGGAACAGCAGCACTGTTTATGTGTTGACAAAAGTTTGACAACCTATTTTCATGAGAAATATCCTGACTGTAGCAAAGTTAATCGTCTTATTAAATGTCCGCAAAGGAACACTTTGGGGCGTATTGTTTCTGATGGCCGGAACCTCAAGTTTCATTTTTCTGGTTTCGACAGGGGATAATGTGCTAATCAACGAGCTCAAGTTACGCATCCAATACAGTTACACGATCACTTACAGCCTGCTTACCCTGATTGTCATTGCCATATCGTGCTATACCATAAGGTCGCAGATCGACGGCCGCCAGATGCATATGTTAACATCATTTCCACTTTCCCGATTGCAGATCTGGTTGGGCAAATGGTTGGGATTAATTTCTATTGCTATTTTAGCGGAGTTAACGCTATCGCTCTCTCTGGTAATTTGTTCCTATTTCTTTAGTCGGTCATATTCTGTAGACGAAATCCAAACAGCTAAAAATTTTTTTAATACTATTAAATATGAAGTATTTCCCATTGAGGTGCCCCTCGAAAGGCGTACAGAGGAACGTATTCAAGAACTCATTCTGGAAAAAAAACTAATACCTGAACAAGTCAATAATGAACTACGGAAAAGGCTTTTTGAAAAACTTCGAAAGGATGATCAACTCATACCTCCACTTGGTGAAAAAACCTGGCATTTCAATCTAAAAGAAAAACCGGTTTACGGGGATCATATTGAGCTGAAATTCAAGTTTTATACAGAAAGTCGGCGAAAGCATGTTGATGGTGATTGGCTGCTGACAGCTGCAGGTGAAATTGTTTCTTTTACATCGGAATTCAGCGTTTTACCTTTTACTTTTAACACGATCAAAATTCCTTTAGCCCAAATACCTGAATCAGGTAAATTTAACATTACTTTAAAGGCCAGGAATATGAGCGATTTAATCGTTGGCCGCAAAGCAGGAATTCGAATTTACTATGAGGACGGCCCACTGGTTAATAACATTATGAAAGCCTTTCTGCTTCAGGTTTTTCACTTAGCGGTAACCGCTAGTGTAGGATTAACGACCGGGGTGGCATTTACTTTCTCAGTCGCCTCATTCCTATCAATAGTACTTTATTTTTTATCGGTTTCTTCAACGTTTTTTATCGGGATCGCTCGCGAATTGACTTATGGGTATCATGCATCTGCCGTCGACCATATTGCTGCACTTATCATAAAATCTGGGACATGGCTGGTCAAGGGGCTCCAGCCGCCGGCGGTTATACCCCTGTTAAGTTCAAGCATTTCCATTCCAGTCAGCGAGCTGGTTTTAACCTGGTTTCCTGCCATTTTTATCTATGGAGTGGTGGTGGCACTATTAGGCATATACTTGTTGACTCAAAAAGAACTCGATAAGATAGTTACCCAGTTGTAATAATGAAGTGGAGAAGAACCTGTCTATATCTCGTCCTCGTCGTTGCTTTGGTGATTTTATTTTTCAATACCAAAAATCTGAACGATTATCACAGGTCGACGACGTTTAACCGAATGGTTAATAATTCGGAAATTCCCCTATCGCTGTCGATAATCACCTTCGCCTTGGGCCCCTTACGTGCACTCGTAGTTGACACGTTGTGGTGGCGAGCTATCCAGCAGCAAGATAAAGGGGAATATTTTGATGCACTCCAATTAGCGGATTGGATAACAAAGTTACAACCAACATTTGCCTCAGTCTGGGTATTCCACGGTTGGAACATCTCCTACAATATCGCCCATGACTTTGCAAACGAGGAAGATCGTTGGCAGTGGATTCTTCACGCAATGCATCTTTTGCGCGATGAAGGGCTTAAATACAACCCCGACAACTATTTAATTCGCCAGGAGCTGGCCAGAATATTTTACGACAGGATTGGAAGCAAAATTGATCCGGGTGCCGAGTACTTTAAAAACCAATGGGCTTTCAAAATGATGAAATATCTTGATTTTGGCACACGCGACGAGCTCAAGAAATTGAATAGCGCAGCTGCTTCATTGCATGAACTCAAAGAGAGCACCTTCGTACATAAATATTCCCTGGCGGCAGAGGAGCGCGGCATTGATGTTTTTGACTTTGACACAAACCCGCCACTTCGTAACGGTATCAATCTCAACATTGCCAAACAGATACAGGAGCAGGCAAGCCAGGAAATCTACTATTACTATAAACGTTCGAAAATCGAAAATGACCTTAAGTTGGACCTTAAACGCATGCTTAAAGTGGACCAGAATTATGGCCCCTTGGACTGGCGGCTCCATCAAGCCCATACAATCTACTGGGCAGCGGAAGATAATTTTGAGGATTTCATGAAAGGGGGGATAAACTATGCCAAAATGATTCGCCAAAGCATGGTCGAATCATTTTATGAAGGCCGGTTATTCCACAACCCGGTAAAAAATGTAATTTCCCGAACCAATAATCTCCAAATTATTGGTAAAATACATGATTACGTCGAATACCTGCTCCATAATCAGTATAGCCCTAGTGTCGATCAACTCCACCGCGATTTTCTCCAAGGGGCAATTGTCATACTATATTCATTCAACCAATTTCCACTCTCCCATCAACTTTTTCAGCATTATAAGGAAGATTATCTCCAAGAGGCATCCGTCGATTACGAGGATTTTATCGTCAGTGGCTTACAAAAAATGATTATACCTCAGCAGGCCATTGGTACTGCCGGCTCCGTAGTGGAAGCGTCAATTTATAAAAGTTTCGAATGGTTAGACCTTGGTGAGACCGATCGCTCCAATGGTTACTTAAATTTTGCAAAATTAATGTGGCAACGCCATCAGAAAAAGTACAAGAACAAGCCTGCCATGCTTCTTCAACCATTTGACAAAATCGTTCGCTCTGCGAAAGACCGATTTTTAAATTCATACCAAATAGATGAAGGTATACTCAAAGCAAAATTGAAAGAAGCTCAATCTCAAAAACCTGAGGATATATACATTGGCACCTTCGAAGATGAGGAGCACGATCACTAAACCAGGGCAATTTCAGAGATCTTCCCAGTTCTCTTGTTCCAACCAGCCATTTTTGAGAGTGTAACGCAATTCGTTTCTGAAGGGAAAGTTAGTTTCTTTCAACAAAATATCCTTTGCTTTTGCTATTTTTTCTGGCGTCAATTCTTTTAGCTTGTCCTCCAAACGTCTGGCATCCGCAAGGGAGCAGCGCCAAAGCTCAACCGGCCGAATCTTTGCGAATTGAGAAGCAATAATCAAACCATCGGGATCGGTATCGCCCCAATGATGAATTTTCGTTAGTTTAGGAGACAAAAATCTAACCAGCTCCTTTACGGCAGAGTTGGGATAACCGTCTGTATAGACGATTGTGCCGGGATGTCTTTCACGAACAAGATCGTAAAATGGTGACTCATTTTCACAGGTTATCAAGCTAACGGTTTGCCCGGAGGCAAACTCGATGTTTTCTATCCCATTCAGGTTATCCAATGAAAGCGTGGCGGTCTCACCACCATTCCATAATTGTTGGATCCAGTCAAATCGTTGACCTTTCTTATCATAGCATAGGGGACCGAACACGGTAACTTTTATTGCTGAAAGGTTCTTTACAATACCACATTGTTGATACACACGCTCTCGTACTTCAGAGCTTAGGGTAGGTTCGTTTAGGCTGGTTGCCAGCATATCTCCGACAAGACTATAAAGTTTTCCTTTGCGAAATGCCTTGCTATCGTTACAAAAATTGGCACCCAAAGTGGCGAGGGTAAAATGACTTTTATTAGCCAATAAGACCTCGGTAACAGAAACTCCGGTGGTCAATAAATTCTGCAGATGACGAGGACCCAGTATGGAGAGCTGTTTTTGCCAATAGCTATTTCGCATCCCCAGGTAGGCATGAACAGATTGTAGTTGGGGGAACCTTAATTTTAAACGGCTGAGAATCCGGGAGATTTCATCAGAATTTTTTTTTGACTCAGCCTTGTTGTCGACTTTACGGATGCCGAGAACATCAAATAAACTTTGGATCCATTTTTCTTTATCATTCTTGTCCCAGAATTGGAAATAACGGTCTAGAGACAGAATAAATTCGTCATTTTTTGTCACCGTTATGGCGCGTTCCCCGAAGAGAGCAGCCAAGGGGTTTTGTTCGCCGGTATAGTCTAAGCCCCGTCCTAACTTAATTCTTCCCGTCAAACTTCCTCTTTTGTTCCATCGGAGGCAGATTTTTTCCAGATGAGCACGGAGCTGTGGAAATTTCTCCAGGTGAAAAGTTAATATGTCCTCATATTCCGACATGCATGCGACTCCATCTTAATAGAGTGTCAGCTTTCTCTTTGGAGTTACACAGTTTTCTGGCTTGAATTGAATTAGTCAGCGTCTATTAGTGCCGCTGGCAGAATCCAAAGTCAGATTTGAGCAGTAAAACTTGACATATCTATGCCTCCCAAAATATAGCCAGCGCCAGGCTCATCCACTTGCATTTCTTTCATGCGGCAATATTCGGCCACCAGTAATAGATGCCCCACCATCGACGTAGAGGACTTGACCTGTAATTTTTTTGGATTGGGAACCAACTAAAAACGCAACTGCGTTGGCAACTTCTTGTTTATCAGCGCTAGTATCCCACGGCAACGGGCTCGTATCTTTCCATGTGTCACCTAACTCCATAAAGCCGGGGATATTGGCAGCTGCCTTCGTTGCTAAGGGGCCAGCGGAAACAGCATTGACGCGAATAAGATCACGGCCATGGCGCCGCGCTAGACTACGTACGGCGGCTTCCAGTGCTGCTTTATTTACTCCCATCCAGTTGTAAAATGGGAAAATATGTTTCGTATCAAACGTCAATGTTACCACTGAACCACCGCCCTTCATTGAGTTAATGGCATGATGGGTAACGGTGGCTAACGACACGCAACTGACATGAAATCCCTGTTTCAAGTCTTCAACAGCATCAGTATGAAATTCTTCACCCAAGCCGGTTTTAGGGTTAACATATGCAATAGAGTGGACTAAACCTGCGATCTCATGAAGATCTGAAAAGAGCGCCTTGACTTCATCCTCGTTGGTTACGTCGCAAAAACGAATATCGAGTTGTCCCTTCTCCTCACTACTTAACTTTTTACTTCGATCTAAAAACAGGCGTTTCATTCTTTCATTTTGCACCGTGAAGATCACATTGCCGCCAATTGCTGTAATTGTTTTGCCGATACAATAAGCAATCGAATCAGGATCCAGCAATCCCATCACGACATAGGTACGGTCTTTCTCTATCATTTTATTTCAATCTCCAATTGTTGTAAGCGAGTTTTAATTTTCAGTATAAGGAAGTGAAATCTAACCCTATAAAACAATTATCCAAATACCTATATTTGATGCCTGCGATAAAAGTCGTAAATCTGCAATTTTCGAAAAAATTATACGTTGACTATCAATGACTAACGACACGGAGATTTCGGTTTTTTGGACTTTTGTCGTAGGCATCACAATTCATGGACTTGGGGCTGAACAATATTCAAAAATGCGCATGCTGAAGATTGCAAAAAACACTATAAGAATGAATCATTAATTTTCAAATCCACATTAAGGCTTGGTTTCAACAGGAGATCCCCCATCTACGCAAACGATACTGGGGTAGACACCTTTGGGCACGTGGATACTTCTGCGTCACGATTGGTGAAGTTTCAGAAAAAATGATAGCTGCATATATGGAGCAGCAGGAACGTCCTCCGTCCGACAAGGGTGCAATACAAAAAAGTTGCAATCTCATGAAGCCATCTCCTGGTGTTTTTATCTCATAGAAGTCATTGCGTCTCTGTATTAGGGGCTTATCGAGGACTGAATGCCACCGGCCAGTGAGGACTTGTGAGCGGAGAAAGATCATTTTCTCGGAATTTTCCAATAGCCAGAATTGGCCTGGAGCCTTGATGCGTAGGTTGATCACTCGGCGAATAGCGCTCTCTATTGTGCCGCTGCCGATAGGGATGCCTATGGACTGATATTTTTGGTATTGGAATTTTTCATGATCACTGAAGTAATCGTTGAGCTTCTTTAGTGCTTTGCTTTTTTGACGTTTTCGATGCAGCCGCTCACAAATAAGTAACTCGATATCTTTGATCCAACCTTGCCAGAGCAGCTCTTTAACTTGAGTTGTGACCTTCTCATATTCGTAGTCCCAAATGCCGCGGCCCTGATGAAGGAGATCGACGATTGGAGCTAGATTTTGCTTCGCGTGGGTATAATCGAGCACCCGATGTACCGTCGACGAATCCAGAGATTTTGCCAATGGATCAATCCGTTCCCAAATTCCATTTCCGCCATCCGCACAGAAAGTGATTGAGGCTGCATCTTTAACATTAATTTGCTCAAGATATTTTGATAGAAGTTCGAAGACTCTGTCGATATCTTCTACCGTACCGTCATAGATAGGACGGTGTTTGCGGTCAATTTTCCCCATTTCATCCACACAACTTATCGAAAATAACCGTGGTTCCATCCAGTCAGTTGAATAACCACACCGTTTGGCTCCCTTCTTTCTACGCCCTCGACGCGTTTGCCGATGCCTGAGCCGACCGCCATCAATACAGACTAACAGGCGTAACTTAGGTTGGTTCCATGATTTATGGATGGCGTTGTCACACCGATTCTCCATGGTCATGTCAACGACCTCATAACATACATGGCGCAGTAAAAATTGATTCATTTTAATGTCTAAATCATCAAGAACCATCGAAGCGGTTTCAAATGACGGGCACAGAGCCGCCAATTGAATACTGCGATGGAGTAATTCGGGAGTGAAAACCCAAAAATATTCCAATCCTAAATGCCTTGTCACGTCCTTGCGGTAACGACGATGGCGACGATCTTTGGGTTCAACCCGTAAAAAAACAGGTGACTGAACCTCATAACGTCGACTGGAGCTTAAGCGGATTTTGATTCTTCGTCACCCAATAAAACGACAGGCCATACACAGGCCAACGCAACGTAACCGTTTCATAAATGCCACATTATCTATAACTTTCTGAATCTTCGATATGATCTTTTCTTCCGCTGTAATGATATGTTCTTCTATGATTTTAGGCTCAAATTCAGCGAAATCATCAGTTTGTAGTATCGACCGAATTTCGTCCATTGCAGGTGTCATGGCTATCACTTTTTATTGGGTAGTCTGCCTGGAGTCTTTCGATTTTCACGAAAAAAGAGAATCGCGAAAATTTAGCCGCAACAAATAAACGTAAATATCCTTTGCCGGCACCCGAATTGTTGTGTGCCAGTCTTGACGTGTACAACCCTTGTTCTGGTCCACATAGCGCCAATTCGCCGCTTGGTAACACGTGCCCAAATAGCGACTGCTATCAAAAAATTTTCGACCAATGCAATCTTACTTCCGTAATATTTAAGCCAATCAACTGAAAGCCGCCGAACTACTTGCGAAAGATCGTGACTTGCCAGATACTTGATATAAAACCAAGGTAGAATAAGAAAGCGGGTGTTATTCGTCAGAAGATTTACATTCGCCTACCGATTCGTCCCGCTCCAGCCGATAAAGCGGTCTCGATCCTCACACTTCCAAGCTGCAGCGCCGAAGAGAAGGCACCCCAAAACAACGCCATCGGCACTGCGAATCAGGTACTTCATGTTCTTACCGACTGGCCCACGAAAAACTGAAGTAGTGGTAGATTTTGAGCTGATAATTGAAAAATCTTAGATCTCGCAGCAACTGCAGACATTTACCAATTCAATGGGTTTAACAGCACACAGGGGTGAATCCAAAACAGACAGATCAACCTCGATGTCCGCAATTACAGGTAAATTCTTCGGACCGCTACTCTGCCACGGTTGAGTATAAGTTAAACGCATGTTTCGAGTTTTTGCAATAACTTACGACAGGCTATCTCTTTTAGCTGGCCGTCTGGACTGCGCCAGTTCCACCGCTCACCAACACTCCTCTAGTTTTTTGATCAAAAATTACAAGTTGGCTTCCCTTACTTTTTCTCCGATTTCATAGTATCGGCGGAGTGCGATTAAATTTTTTGTGG
>JAVJHY011489279.1:0-13241 GCA_035593235.1 Phascolosoma agassizii | reverse complement strand
GACAGAGTGACCGTTGCAGTCGAGGAGACCGGGGCGACAGCGCAGGAGCTGGCAAAAGCGAGTACAGTGCAGTCACGTGAAATTCAGCGATCCGCTACGTACCTCACTGCAATGGCCGATACGATGGGGCAAATGTCACAGCGATCTGCGGAGGCCCATCAGATTGCCAGTGACTCGGTAGAAAAATCAGTTCGAGGCCGAAAAGCGGTTAATCAGACAACCGACGGGATGAATCGTGTACGCGCCCAGATACAGCAAACATCAGCACTGCTGAATCGCCTAGGTGAGAGTTCGCAAAAGATTGGCGATATCGTTGAGTTGATCGATCAGGCGGCGAGTCGTACCCGCTTGATCGCGCTTAACTCCGTTATACAATCGAACAGCAGCGACAATCAACAACATCGCATTGCCACAATTTCGGATGAGATACAGAGTTTAGCTTCTTCGTTAAAAGAATCGTCGCACGATATTGACGTTTTGGTGGGCATCATTCAGGACGATGCGAAGGCTGCGTCGATTTCGATGGACCATACAGCGGCTGAAGTGATCAGCGGAACTGAGCTGGCTGAGCAGGCAGCATCCGCATTGAAGGACATAGAGTTTATTTCCAGGCGCCTGTCTGTTGTGGTTGAGCATCTGTCACAAAAAACCAGTCGTCAATCGGAAGTCGTTAACCAACTGTCGATTAACATGGGCGTCATTAATGACGTCACCCGACGCTCAGCCCACGGTATGAAACTCTCTGCCGGCGCATTGGAAGATTTACGACGTATGGCGACTGAATTGCGTGATGGAGTTGCAGACTTTGTTCTGCCTCCCGCTGAAGAACGCTGGTCGCAGCGTAATGATATGGTTGGACGACCGCTGTTGAAAAAACGCGAGATACCGCTGCTTGCTACACCACCCTCGGTCCCGCCCCCTTCCCAGTTCCGGCCGGGTGGACAATTGACCAGCGATATCACTGCCGTCGATGAGTAATGGGATGAGTGATGGAATGACAGGTGTCGCCTTGCTCGATTTTTCGCATCGCGTGTTAGGCGAGATGGGCGGGTTGCTGGGCCAGCTAAGGCACCTGACCATCAATGCGGTAGAGCATCCGGAAGACCGTGCAGCGCTGCAGGATTTAGTTGATGTCACCCGACAGGCGCACAATACCTTCAAACTGATCGAGTGTTATGGTGCTGAATTATTGACTGCTGAGCTCCTTGCACTGCTGACTGCAACGCAGGCAGGTAACGTCCATACCGACTTTGAAACTGCCCCGGTCCTGATACTGGCAGGTGAAAAACTCAGTGAGTATGTTGATTACCTGAAAGCCGGTGGGCAGGACCTTCCGCTCGCGTTGCTGGCCCTGGTTAACAACATGCGCGCATGCCATGGAGCCAGCCTGTTATCCGAAGCGCTCATTGTATCTCCGCACTTTTCTGTACCGGAAGTTGTAGCCGCCGAGAGTGAAGATGAGCAGAGTGTTACTGCATTTTTTGATGTTGTCGCTGACACCAGACACCGCTTGATGCATGAACTGGTCGGGTGGTTCAGAGCAACGGATTCAACCGGGGCAAAGAAACTGACCAAATTGTTTGCCCGGCTTGAAGCCGCCAGTCCAAATGCTGAATTGACCAGTCTTTGGTCGTGCGCAAAAGCGATCAGCGTATCGCTCGCGGATGGCGGGCTGGCACCGAGCGCTGCGGTGAAACTGCTGTTCGGACAACTTGAGCGATATGTTCAAAAATTACATCAGCAGGCGTCCTTGGTTCCAGGGGTCGGATTTCCGTCGATTCTGTTTAAAAATTTGCTCTACTACATTGCGCTATCGGAATCTGACAACGTTATTGTCGCTGATCTGAAAAAACAGTATCGGTTGCTGGAACTCCTCCCGCCCAAATCCAGTCTTGAAATCGCGCGAGCGGCACTGGGCGGACCTGGCGCGCGCTTGTCAGAAGCGATCTGCAACAGTTTGGCGAAAGAGCTTGGTGAAGTGAAGTTCGTGCTCGAGACTACCGCAAATCTAGCGGTGCCGGATGACACTCTGATTGACGCTGCAACGCAGCGATTGCAACAAGTGTCCTACACGCTGTTGTTGCTGGGTTTGAATCATGCAAGATTACTAAATGATCGTGCGATTGATCGACTGGAGTCGTGCAATCGCGATGCTGATAGCAGCGGATTGTTGACTGTTGCCTCTGATATTCTGCAAGTGGATTCTGCGCTGGATGAGTACCTGCACGGTAATGGCAGGCCTGCATTGTTTGCCAATGATTTTACTGAGGAGCAAGGTGATGTAGGGGGGCTTACGTCTGTTGCCGTTGCTGGCAGGCTCTCAACTTATCAGTACAACCTTATCGTCGACCAGTGTCTGAACGAAGCTGTACGTTCGCTGCAATCGGTTCAGGGTCAATATCTGGCAGCACTGACTGATCCACAGCGCAGAGTACCATTGGTAGGTGCAGCGACCGTTCTGCGCAGTATCGTCAGTGCGTTGCAGATTCTTCCATTGCCTGAAATCAAGCCGTTGCTCGATGGAGCAGCCGACTACCTGGTTGTCGTCGCGCATGGGCAGACGTCTTTGGGTGATGCCGAGCAGGTAGCCTTTGCCGAATTGCTGGTGTGCTGTGAGTTTTACATGGATTCTGCATTGCAACAGCAACCTGCAGCCGCAGATCTGCTACTGCATGCAGAAGGTGCACTTGATGCCCTGGGTAAAGTGCTGGACGAACACGACGAAACCGTGCTGCTGAATCCAGCGGATTTGTCGCTGGACGGTTCGATTCCCGAATTGCAGCTGTCGCAAACAGCACCGGTGGGTATTGCTGATTCAAAAGCAGTGATTCGGCAGCCTGCACCGGTCATAGCGAAAAACATCGACCCAGACATGTTGTCGGTATTTATTAACGAAGCGCTTGAGGAATTGGGCTCTATTAACAGAGAGCTGGTCAGCTGGCGCATGCTCGGCCAGGAACAGGGTCTGGCAGAAGTCCGGCGCCACTACCACACACTTAAAGGTAGTGGTCGGGTAGCAGGCGCTATAGCGCTGGCTGATTTCGCCGCGACCAACGAAGCACTAGTTGGACGCCTGTTGCAAAATGGAGTGCCCGCCGACGACAGCGCACACAATCTGCTGGAAGAATCCAGCGGTGTGTTGCCGCAACTTATTAACCAGCTTTCCAGCGCCTCGCAGGCACTCGGTAGTGGACCGTCTAGCTATCTCACCGAATCCGTGGAGGGAATCGATGACCTTGTCCATCGGCTTCAGAACACTGCGATTGACCGGGTACAGACACCTTCGTCGCTGCTTCTTGACGATGAGTTAGATCAAACCACGCTAATTAGCCAGGTCCCCCAGGTACGCATAGTCGAGGATGACGATGGGCTGGCGGAGATGGATCCCGGAGATCTGGATCAGACCCGGGTGCTATTGCCGTCCGAATTCGACGACAGTACCCGCCTGTCATTCGGCTTGTCAGGTGATAGTACATTGCTACGAGTGTTTTACACAGAATGCCATTCGCATCTGGAGGTTCTGACAGAGATGGTCAAAGACGCATCGAAGAGTCAGGCCCACCGGTTACCAACTACTGGAATGCAGCGTACGCTACATACAATGCGCGGCAGTGCGCAAACTGCCCATGCGCCGTCAGTGGTAAATCTTGTACTGCCTCTGGAGTCTGCCACCGTAGACAAGCTCGCGACAGGGCAGCAGTTTGATAATACCGAGCTCGGTATTGTCAACGACGCAGTTCAAACGCTGGTGCTACTTGTTGATGCGTTGTCTCAAGGCCAGAACCTGCCGGACAATTTACAATCAATGCGGGAACAGCTGACTGCGCTTGCGCAAAGCAGCATACGGAATTCAGATCAGGGCGCACAAGACTCTGACTTGCAGGACATGTTTATTGATGAGGCTACCGAGCTTCTCAAGACAATTACTCTTGCGGCCCAATCTCTTTCAAGCAAGGGTCTGCATAAATCGCAAAATCATGAGGAGCACCTGGAATCATTGCGCGCAGACTTGCATACGTTGAAAGGTGGTGCGCATGTCGCACAGTTTGTTGCCATTGCAGATCTGACCCATGCGCTTGAAGGGGCTGTTGAGAGGTGGTCATTGACGATGCCATTGACGGAGCGCCGCGCTGATTTGTTGCAGGATGTTTTAGATGCAATCACCATGAACCTGGAGCAGGCCAGAACCGGTGGTTCACTGGGTCAATTTGACTGGCTGATTAGCGAGCTGGATTCTGCTCAAGACGTTCGCGATACCCGTTTGACGATTGAGCAGGTCAGTGATCAGAGCCCGGATAACGACGACAAAACGCAACAAATTATTAATCCCCTCATGGATACGCTACGGGTACAACCGAACGCGTCACGTACTAGTGCGTGGCCTGAAGGAACACTACCTGGCGCACCTGCATTAAATTCAGCAGAACAAATCCGGCTGGATGCCGCAGCGGTCACACGGTTGTCTGAGTTGTCAACAGAAGTCAGTATTCAACAGGCGCGGGTGCACGAGTATTTCCACGACTTGCGCGGTACGCTGGTTGATCTGGATAAAACAACAGACCGGTTACGCTTTAAATTGCGTGAGCTGCAACGCAGCAGCGATTTGAATCTGCAGAGTTTCATTTCGGATGATGACTCCGAGCACGATGCCACGACGCGATTTGATCCTAAAGAGCTTGAACGATTTACCCAGATGCGCGATGACTCTCGCCAGCTGACAGAAATTCTTGCTGACTACGATGCTATTCGAGCCAATCTGGCCAATCGGCTGAGGGAATCGGAAGAGAGCCTGTCACTGACAGCACGACTTGGAGCGGATATTCAGCAATCGCTGTTACGCTCCCGGCTGATTCGCTTCAGCCAGCACGCACAACGGTTGAACAGCGTAGTTCGTCAGACTTCAACCGCACTTGGTAAACAGCTCGAATGGGAGCTGACAGGTGGTGAACGATCCATTGATCGAGGTATCCACAAGGCATTGGCTGTACCGCTGGAACACCTGCTTCGAAACGCCATTGTTCATGGCATCGAGCCACCAGACGTTCGCGTACAGTTGGGTAAATCGGCAACCGGGCGGTTGTCTGTAACCGTTGCGTTCGATGGTGATTACCTGGTTGTTGAAGTATCTGATGATGGTGCAGGGGTAGATCTCAACGCGGTGCGTAATCGTGTCAATGACCCAGCTATATCGGATCATGAGTTACTGCAGTCGCTGTTCAGGTCTGGTCTGACAACTGTTGACGAGGCAGATCAGCATGCAGGGAGAGGTGTCGGGCTGGATGCGGTTGCCCGGTCCATTAAAGGCTTGGACGGTACAGTCTCGCTAAGCTCAAAGGCATCGACAGGTACGACTGTCACGTTGCGTATCCCTCAGCGTGTGTCCGTGCACCAGGTGGTATTGATTGAACTCGATGGCATGACCTGCGGTTTGCCGGTCGAGAACGTGCACACCGTTGTTGCTGCCGGGGCTGAAGAGAATGTGGAGTTTGACGGGCACAGCTACCAGCTCTGCCAGCTGTCCGAGTTGCTGCACCTGCAGAACAAGCACGGGAGCCCAATCGTCGATCGTTCTTCACCGGTAGTGCTGGTGGAAACAGCTGGTCGGCGATATGCACTGAGAGTCAGGGAGGTACTGGGGTATCGGGAGTTGCTGGCCAGTCCGGTTGGCCGACAGATAAGCAGCCTGAGGTGTTTCTCTGGAGGCAGTATACTTGTTGACGGCCGGTGTGTGATGATGCTGGATCTCAATCTCCTGCTGTCGAAAGATCCGCCTGGTGCCGAGCTGTCCAGTGCGGTAATTGATGAAGCAGTCCCAACCCGGTCCGAGGTATTGATTGTCGATGACTCGGTGACGATGCGCACCTTTGCAGAAAGAATTCTGGCAGGTCTGGGGTATACCAGCGTATTTGCCAGAGATGGTGTCGAGGCGCTGGAACGATTGAAAACATTTGAGCCCTTGATGATATTGCTGGATATAGAAATGCCGCGCATGAACGGCATAGATCTGCTCAGGCAACTCCGTCGGCAACCTGCATTGAATGATATTCCGGTTGTCATCGTCAGTTCTCGCAGTTCCGCAAAGCATCGGCAACAGGCCAATGATCTGGGTGTTGCTGGTTATGTCGTTAAACCCTATAGAGAACAAGAGCTTATCAGGCTGGTGGAGCGCCTGACTGACCCTGAATACAGCTGACGTTTCTGCCGGTAGCTGCAGTCCCAGCCAGTCGTCGAACTCGACTACCTGCGAGCAACGCTGAATTGGCTCGAATCTTTCTAAACTTTTGATAAACATGTCACACATTGGGTGCTGATCCGCCTGTCCAACTGAATGTTAACTTGCGTTTGGTCGATAGAACTCTAAAATTGGGAAAAATGTCCCACATATAAAACAATAATTGGATACGCTAGTGACGTATAAACCGGAGATGTAACGATGAAGCAACTAGATCAGACAATGCTTGCCCGATGGTTGGCGGCCATATTAATTGGTATGAGTCTCGGCGCCTGCAGTCAGACGGATTCGACGCCTGCGCCCACTGTTTTGACCAATCCGGATGATCAGTTCCGCGGCTTGCGTGTCATCGGCAATAAAAATACGTTTACCCAATCCATGCGTGAGGCATTAGTCGAGCAGTTTCAGAATGGGGGCTATTACGGAGGTTTTCCGGTTGCTGAAGGAGATTTTGTTCTGGCGCAACCCGGATCGCCAGCTGCGGAGGCACCCATCTCAGCGCCTGACGCATCGGACGTCCAGACCACCACTGATGTAACCGGAACGAATGTTCAGGAGGTTGGTGTGGATGAGGCTGACCGGATCAAATCCGATGGCCGATTTCTGTATGTAATGACCAGCTCCAGTGTTGGTGGTGATGTGCCGGTGCCGCTCGGTGAGCCCGTTGCACGCCTGTCACTGCCTTACTACCAACCCAGCCAGACCCAGGTGCGCATATTATCGCTGGATAGTGAAGCCGCTCAGGCAACCGCGCTAAGGACTCTGGATATAGATACCGGAAATGAATATGCAACGGGTATGTATCTGCACAGGGGTGGATTCGATGATTCGCTAATTGTTACCAGTTCAAGTCTGGGTGGTTATTGGGGGTTCTGGCATTCACCGATCCAATTTATGGGGCAACAATCAACCATCCGGAAGATCGATATCTCAAGCCCTGACACAGCGGCAGTAAAGGATTCACTCACCCTCGATGGTCAACTGGTATCCAGCAGGCGTATCGGTGACTATCTGTATGTGGTTAGTCGTTATTTCCCGGATGTCCCGGGTGTTGAGCCATACGTGACTGAGCAAGCCACAGCCGAGCAGATTATTAACAGCACTGAGATAGAAGAGTTACTGCCAACTGCTACCCGGCAGTCTGACAATTCTGAGCAGGTGTTGGCTGATGCCAACAACTGTTTTGTTGCGCAGCGTCCTGCCAGTGGTTACTACTCGCCGGATATCGTCACGTTGGCCGTTATCAACATTGCTGATATGAGTGTATCGGACAGTGTTTGCTACCTTGGTTCAACTGAAACACTTTATGCGTCAACCAATGCGGTGTACCTGGCAACCACGCAGTACAATTACGCGTACATCGACGACATTGCCATAGATCCGGATGGTACCAGTTCCGATATCGCCGAGTATGATCCTCGAGTCAACACGGATATTCATCAGTTCATGATTAGCGGTGGTCAGTTGCGGTACGCTGGATCAGGCCAGGTGGAGGGGCATCTGGGCTGGAATGACCTGCAAAAGCCATTTCGCATGAGCGAGCACAATGGCTATTTGCGTGTCGCGACGTACAGCGATACACAAAATAGCAGCACCAGCCCCGTAATCGTCTCCGTGCTCAGACCTGCAGCGAACAATCAACTGTCAACGGTGGCCAGATTACCTAACGACCAGCACCCTGCGCATATTGGTAAACCTCGTGAGCAATTGCACGCATCCCGGTTCCTCGGAGACAAAGGTTACCTGGTAACGTTTCGCCAAACTGATCCTCTGTACGTAATAGACTTTTCGAACCCGGAATCACCAGTTGTTGCAGGTGAGCTCGAGATCGATGGTTATTCAGACTATCTCCACCCCATTGATGAAAACTACCTGTTGGGAATCGGCAAAGGTGCGATAGCCGCACCGGGTGATCCGTCGGCGGACCGGGGTGCGTTTGCACAGGGTGTAAAAGTTTCGTTGTTTGATGTGTCTGATCCGGCTCAGCCACTCGAAGTTGAGTCGGTCGAGATTGGAAAACGTGGAACGCATTCAAATGCCTTGCAGGATCATCACGGTATAACGATTCAGCCCGCAACGGACCAGCATCCCACCCGCCTGACGTTTGGTATAGATGTCGCTGATACTGCCAATGGATCGGTGAACAGCCCGTCAGCGTGGCATGATTGGACTGAAACCGGCTTGTTCGCATTTGAAATTAAAACCGGTAACAATGCCGGAATTACCGAGCAGGGCAAGATGATAGTGGAGGACCGTAATTCAGGCCAGACCTGGGGACCGTCGCGGTTCGATGACAGATCTCTCATTGTCAACGATGCTGTTTTCTATGTGCACGGTGAGCAGGTGTATGGTGCTAACTGGAATTCATTGTCGAATATAGACGGGCCGAGATAGTTGGTCTTTTTAATTCGTAGTCGTAACGTACTGCCGTGTTATGCGGCATCGGTGGTGCGTTTTTTCTGCAAATAGCCTTTCAGACTCACGTCCTGTCAGTTAATCTAGATGGTCTTTCTTTCAGGTGGCCAGGTTGGGTTCCAGTATGTTTTCTGTTGGCATCATTGGTGGGTCCGGTTATACCGGAGTTGAACTTCTCAGGCTGTTATTGCCAAGACGCGATTTAAGAGTCACTTTTGTGAGCTCACGCGCGAATGCCGGTCGCCGTGTTGACAGTGTTTTCCACAACCTTCGCGGACATACCGATCTGGTTTTTTCCGAACCGGAAATGAATCAGATAGCCACCTGTGATCTGGTGTTTTTTGCCACTCCCAATGGCACGGCAATGAATCAGGCTGCCGAGCTGCTGTCGCGAGGTGTGAAGATCATAGATCTGTCAGCAGACTTTCGGCTGAAGGATGTCTCTGTCTGGGAGACCTGGTACGGCATGAAGCACGCGGCACCAGATCTGATTGCTCAAGCGGTGTACGGATCGCCGGAGTTGTTTCGTGAACAGATACAGCAAGCTAGCCTGGTTGCCAATGCAGGTTGTTACCCGACGACCGTGCAGCTTGGTTTTTTACCTTTGCTGGAAAATAACCTGATTGATAGTGAGCATCTGATCGCGGATGCGAAGTCAGGAGTCAGTGGCGCAGGACGTGGTGCATCCGTTCCCAATCTGCTGTCTGAGGCGAGTGACAATTTCAAAGCGTACGGTATCGCAGGCCACAGGCATCTGCCAGAGATTGAACAAGGCCTTTCATTGATAAGCACAGGAAAAGTCGGGTTGACTTTCTCACCGCATCTGCTGCCGATTATTCGGGGTATTCACGCAACGCTGTATGGCAAGCTGATCAAACGGATGGCATTGGGTGACATTCAATCGCTGTATGAAGAACGATTTGCCAATGAGCTCTTCGTCGACGTAATGCCTTCAGGTTCGCACCCGGAGACACGATCTGTTAAGGGCAGCAATCAGTGCCGCCTGGCGATACATTTGCCGCAGGGTCGAGATACAGTTGTTGTGCTGGCTGTAGAGGATAATCTGGTCAAAGGTGCCGCAGGGCAGGCTGTACAGAACATGAATCTGATGTTCAATCTGCCCGAAGAGGCAGGTTTGGACCAGTTGGCATTATTACCGTGATTGGGCAGGATAGCCGCTGCAGGTCTCAAAATCGCAACAGGAACGTCCATATTGATCAGTGGGGTTGATTTCGATCAATTGTGAACCGATATTTGCTGTAAGAATGAGCAACAGGCTGTCTTGCATAATAATTGACTAAATTACTCAGGTAAGATAGTTTAGCCGCAACTACGATTTACTGCTCCCAGTGTTTGAGGACATCGAATGAACGCCGAAGTAGAAGATTTTGAAATGCCCGATCCGCTGGTATTTACCGAAGCGGCTGCTTTGAAAGTGAAGGAATTAATTGAAGACGAGGGTAATCCGGAACTGATGCTGCGGGTGTTTGTATCTGGTGGGGGCTGCTCGGGGTTCCAATACGGATTTACCTTTGACGAAACTCTGCAGGATGGGGATACCGCGGTAACCAAAGAAGGCGTAAAACTACTGATTGACCCGATGAGTTTTCAGTACCTGACCGGTGCGGAGATCGACTACACAGAGGGACTTGAAGGGTCGCAGTTCGTGATTCGCAATCCGAATGCGACAACAACTTGTGGTTGTGGATCGTCATTCAGCGTGTGACCTGCCAGGTATCCAGGCTCAAATTCTAAAAAAAACCGCCAATAGCGGTTTTTTTTAGTCTGCTGAATCTGGAAGTATTACTGCGATAACGCAACCGTTTCGGTCTGCGGCAGTACACTACGCATTTGTGTAAACAGCTCGGCAGAGATCGCTTTGAGCCGACCATGATACTTCTTGTCCAATGGCGGAGCACCGGGTAGCTCAACTGTCAATGGGTTCACATGCTTGCCCGCAATCCTGAATTCGTAGTGCAGGTGAGTGCCTGTCACGCGACCGGATTTACCGACATAACCAATAACATCGCCGCGCTTTACCCGAGAACCCATTTTGGATTTTTTGGAAATTCGGGACATATGGGCATATAGCGTGGAGCGGTTGTCCCCGTGCTTGAGTATCACAGTATTACCATAGGCGTTTTTATCGCCGGAAAAAGCGATCTTGCCATCTGCTGTCGCATAAATGGGTGAGCCGTGTGGGGCGCCATAATCAACACCTTTGTGTGCTCGAATTTTGTGCAGCACCGGGTGTAGCCGATTCGGGTCGAAGCGAGAGGTTATGCGTACGACATCGACCGGATGCCGCATGAAGGCCCGGCGCTTCGAGTGGCCATCAGGTGAGTAATAGTCAGAGTGGTCATCCTGATCAGTGAATCTGACGGCATTGTGCACACGGTCACCGCGCTTGAATTCCGCCGCGAGGATTTCGCCATCACCTATGTATTTGCCATCGCGATACAGCCGGTCATAGACAATGCTGAAACTGTCGCCCTTGCGGATATCTCTGGCGAAATCGAGTTCCCATTCGAAAATATCAGCCAATTCCATGATCGTCGACTGTTTGAGCCTGGCCTTCTCTGCGGCAAGGTACAGTGATTGGTCGATGGTGCCGGAAGTTACTACGCGCTCGTACTCAATCGGGAGATGTATTTTGGCGACACTAAATTCGCCGGCGGCATTGTTCTGTACTCTGATACGGGTGTCACGGTTGATCTTGACACTGATGTTGTCCAGCTTGCCGTCCCAGCGGTATTCGAAAGTCAGTTTTTCACCCACTTTCAGGTGGCTCAGGTTCTCTGTAACAGCCTTGTCCTGGAATATTGCTGCACGTTGTTCTTTCGACAAACCCTGTTTATCGAGAATACCAAGGAACGTGTCGCCTGATTTGACCTCGACAATAGTAAAGTAGTTGTCTTTGAGCTCTGGCTGCTCAGTTTGCGGTGTCAGGATTTGAGAGTGCAATTTGGTGGCCAGTGGGGCCAGAGTGGCTGTTGTGGGCGAGCGTTTATTCTTCAGTTTATCAAATTCAGCAAATGGCGCCGCGGTTTGGCTCTGTCGGGCTGCGTCCAGCGGGTTTGCTTTTGTGGCCGGAGGCTGCGGTGGCAAGCTGGCAATCGCCAGCGGAGTAAATGCCTGATTCAATGGGCGGCTGAAGGCAGCCCGGCTGAACACAGCTAATTGCGTGTCGGACGTGTCATCAGACAAAATAGCGTCGGCATCATCAAAGCGAAAGGTGGGGACAGGAATTGACGCCGGTGCTGCGGTGAGAAGCACCGATTTAAAACCACTGGTATCGACTTTTCCGGTTGATGTAGTGGTCGCGAGTATTCCGGCACCGCCTGCCACCAGCAGCGCAGCAAAGGAAACCTTCCTCAGTTTTCCGGTCGAGGGTTGCCTGGTCTTATCCAGCCTGACCGCACCCCGCGTCGAATCCGACTTGTGGCGAGTGATTATCTTTGTCAGGTTGCCACCCAGCTTACGCCTCGGCGAAGATGATCGGGTGATGGACTTCTTGCGGCGAGCGCCTGGGCCACTGGCTACGCTTGCGCCCGAAGATTTATAATCGACCCACAATTCAGTTGTGTAGGGGGTGTTCAGTTTCAATGGAACCTGCTCTCAGAGAGTATGTAAGTCCGTATAACGGGCAGTTAATGATCATCAACATCGGTTGATATTACTCAGTAGATCTGGGTAGATCCTGGATTTTCAGCTGTGCTCTCACGGCACAGATCTGGGGTTGGCATACGTTGTGACACCACGACACCCAGTCGCTAGCGGATTATAACCGCGTGCTTTGTGAACTGCATCGGTTTATTGTAGAACATATATCGAGTGTTGCTGACGAAATAAGGGGATCTGCAACCTGGTTTTGCACAGCCTGCCGAGCAAGCGGTGCCCCGGCAATGGCGGTGGTCGAAAGGCACCCTTACTCATACCCACAGAATATCGTTCAAAGCAAAATGCACGTCATTCCGTTGACGGGATATTTTATTTTGCCTTAAGGGTTGACCTTGTCTGGCATCGCTCTATAATGCGCGACCTCGTCGAATGATTCGCGGTTTACTATCCGGTTTTGGCGAGCGGATCCAGTGATCCGAATTGTTGTTTCCTGACTTACGTTGTTCTCGAGTCATGCGTGAATTTTTTTGAAAAAGTTCACATAAAAGGTTGACAACAACTCAGTCCGACTTTAATATTCTCGGGCTCAGCTAAGAGGAAGTGTCACTTGACACTTTCGCGAAGTTTCACTCGTCAGTTCGCAAGAGCAGCACATGTTCTTAAGGCAGATGAGTATTGGAACTTCTTCAGCTCGCTCTTTTACAATTGAACTTAGTAACTTACTTGGGTGCTTGCGTTGATATTGGTAGTTTTGCCAACACGACGAAAGTACCCGAAAAAAAGCTTTAAGCTTTAATTTCGAGTTAAACAGGTACTTTTCGTTAACAAAGCATTAGCGTCGAAGGGCGCCGCTTGTTTGTCAGAATATTGGTCTTCTTCGGGAGTCTGGTTTCAGACATCGAGTGAATACTTTTTAACTGAAGAGTTTGATCCTGGCTCAGATTGAACGCTGGCGGTATGCTTAACACATGCA
>JAVJHY011489168.1:0-13241 GCA_035593235.1 Phascolosoma agassizii | reverse complement strand
GAATTGGGCTAAAACTGCCCAACCCATAAGACGTAAACTAGTTGGTCGTTGGTTAACGGATGAACAATGACTCCACCGTCGTACTTGTATGAAAAACATGTACAAAATTTGCATAAAAGGTAAACTGAGGAATCATCAGTAGAATCTAAATATCATCATACACAAATCATTCCAGTTGGATCTGTCACCGAGACAACAGATCTTAATTCATCTCCATGTTTCATGAACTGTTGCCGGTCTTAAGTTCCAACGTTATAATTTACTGTTTACCTTCAATACAATTTGATCTTCTTGATTCCAACCTAATCTTTTGATAATATCATCTGGAATGTTGATTCTATGTTGCAGATAATTTGTTTTCTTGTCTTTTCCAATGTATGTTCTGTGTTGTAGTTTGATTGTTTTCATAAAGATACATTATCAGATATTTTAAAAGAAAGGGATGGAACCGAATTGAAGAATAAGATAGGCCATACAAATAATCATAAGAACTATTTCCATCTCCTTATGTGTAAATAATGTATAGCATCAGAATCATTTGAATATTGTATGGTTATTGCAGCATGGTTTTTGTCTTGGGTTAACATTACAAAAAATATGAATAGTAGTGTATTACAGTAATAGTTATAAATTGATTAGCAGTCCAATAACCCAAAATACCACAAGATTTTTTGCTGTAGCAGTAATAGTTTCTGCAATATTATTCTCAAGTATGAGCATCTCAACAATAATGCCTGTAAATGCAGTATCATCTGGTTTTGATGAACCTGTCACACTTGATGGAAAAGAAGGGAAAGTAGGCTATGATACATCAATTGGAATTGGAATAGATGAAAATCCTATAATCAGTTATCTGGATCTTGAAAATAAAGATCTCAAAATTATTCGTTGTTTAGATCCTATATGTGACTCTTTTGCTAATCCAATCACACTTGACAGTCAAGGCATGGTTGGCAGAGATTCTTCAATTGCCATAGGTATAGACGGCAACCCCATTGTGAGCTATTATGATCATAGTAATAAGGACCTAAAGATAGTTCATTGTAATGATGAGGGATGTGTAAATTTTGAAGAGTCAATGGTTTTAGACAGTAAAGGAGACGTAGGACGTGACTCGTCGATGACTATAGGTACAGACGGCAACCCAGTAATTAGCTACTTTGATAATTCTAGTCATTCTTTGAAAGTAATTCATTGTACTGTAAATGACTGTTCATCATTTGATTTACCAATAACATTGGATAATGACGGTGCAGTTGGACGTGACTCGTCAATTGCAATCGGTACAGACGGCAACCCAGTAATTAGCTATCGTTCTAGTGGTGGTGCAGATTTGAAGATGATTCACTGCACAAGCTTGGATTGTCAGAATTTTGATGTACCAGTTGTATTAGACGATCAGAATTCAGTGGGATTTGATTCATCGTTGGCAATCGGTACAGATGGATATCCAATTGTAAGTCATTTTGATCACACAAACGCTGATCTAAAGATTACTCATTGTACCAGCTTGGACTGCTCTACATACAATATGTCAATGGTTTTAGACAGTCAAGGGATAGTTGGACGTGACTCGTCAATTGCAATCGGTACAGACGGCAACCCAGTAATTAGCTACACTGATGATACATTTGGCAATCTAAAAATAATTCATTGCCTTGATGTTAGCTGTATGAGTAAAGACACCCCAGTTATACTAGACAATAGTGATGCTACAGGAGTTACACCTTCAGTTACAATAGGAGTGGACGGATATCCGATAATCAGTTACTTTGATGCTCTGACAAGTGACCTTAAGATAGTTCATTGTAATGCTGTAAACTGTTCATTGTATGACAATACATTCTAAGTTAAATGAGAGATATCATTATCAAATTTTATTAAAAAAGTACCAGCGTACAAAATAGCCATGCCTTGAAAAATCAATTGGTGACATTACAGAGCAATCCTCGTCAGTTGATTTTACTGCAATTCCATATTCTTTGAAAGTCTTGGACTCTTCAGTGTTTGATACTGGGCGCGATCTCTACACGATCATTTGAAGTCTTGATTTTCATCTTTTTTTGATATGTTAGAGATTTGCACTGGCTGCATATCGCCGGGAGGAAGATTTGAACGGAACCGCTCGGAGCCCTTCCGACTGCAATCAGCAGACATGCATCAAGCATATCAGACATTCGCCTGTGTATTGTAGCCCTGGAATGTTCCGTTTTTACACAGATCTCATTTAGAGTAGTGGGTTTTTCTGCCAACCCCAAAATTTCCAATGATTCCTTGAAGGTGATGCATTCTATGATATTTCTTGCAAACGGCTCCGTAGAATCAAGCAGGATTTCCCCGTAATCATCACAGTCATCCATATGGTTTACCATCATGCTGCTTCTGACACTCCTTCCTCAACCAAATCCACTTTTACCTCTATCATATTTCTCATTTTTTGGAATTGTGTTATCTTGTACTTTTTTTGATGCATCTTGATGATTTCACCAACTGGATACAGTGGATTATCACCTTCAAAGATTTCAGTAAAGGAACGATTTGTAAAAAATACATTCAAGATTTTGTTGTTGTCTGTGATTCCATCTTTATCACCATTATTTTGCCATATCAGATATTTCATAGTTCATCTAGTTCCTGATACATTTTCTTTATGCCTATCTTGATATTGCCATAGTTTGACTTGACATACTCGTGGGGATCTTTCACATATTGTATGCTTCCTATCTGGTAACTACATCTTGAGCAGACTCCTTTTTTGAATGGAATCTTGTTTTGTCCACATTTAGGACATGACTTGTAATCCTGAAACATTCCAGATTTTGAAAAAAGTCTGTATGTCGGGATTGTTACTTTTGTTTTTTGTTTTATCTGCATAAATTAAAAAATTTCATGATAACGTATAACGACCATGCTAGCAAGAATAGGAAATCATAGCACTGCTAGGAATTCCTAGCAGCGTTAGCATCAATATTAAATATCATATCACTAGGTCAAGCTTGTGAGTAATCATAATCACAATAATACGGTTCAGTTCAACTTGCGAATTAAAACTGACATAATGGCAATACTGCAAAACATTGCAGATGACATGAATCTGACAGCCGGGACTTTGGGTACTAAAATTATTACGGATTACGTGGAATTTTTCTATTACAAGATACAGAGAGGAGATGTCACACTCTCACAACCAATACTCAAAGCAATCTTTGAGGCACTAGATTCTAAAATGATTGATGAAATAGCAAAAAAGACTGCCAATCATATAATCTCGGAGATAAAGGCACAGGAAGGAAACGTCACATATGAAATGCTGATAGAGCACTTTCTGAAATGGAATAAGGGAAATCATTTGTTGTTTAACAGGATAAAGCAAAAGGATTCAGATATGTTTGTCTCAAAGCATTCCATATGCAGGAACTGGTCTGAGATCCAATGTAAGACATATGCCAATGTCTTTGAGATGATTGGAGAGACGGTATTAGAAAAGGATTTTGACTCTGATGACTCTTATTCATTGGAGATTGCAAGGCCAGATCAAGTTGTTTAATTTTATTTAATCAGATTCTTTTTACTGGATATAATACGAGAGTTTCTAAATAATTTCATATATTGTAATCGAATCTTTGATTTTGAGAAAAAATGTTCAAATAAGTTAAAGGATCTCTCAAAGATCCCTATACAGATACCTAAGCTATGTGCAATACAAAAATTGAAAATAATACATTGATTTTCAAAAAACCTGATCTTGAAATAAATTCAATAATTTATCCAAACAATCTAACAGAAAAAGATCTTGTTTGTGTTACTTGTTTTAATGAAATGTTAGAAAACCCAGCTTCTCAAAATGACTTTCATGGAATTGTAATTCATGAATTGCCTGAAATTGAACTGGACAACCAAATCTCATTGCCATTACTTTGAGATAGTTACGTAATCAAAAATACATCATTTGACAAAATTATATTTTTTCATACGCATGTATTATTTAAAAAAAATCTATCATTCTACATAATTTTTGAATATATCCATGAGAGAATCTTCACTGATACAATGATCAGTGATTTTGGTCAGGACAGGGTAGAGAAGGTAAACTTTACAGCAGAAACCTCCGGTACAAAACCTCAACTAAAACAAGAGGGATTGTCCATACTAAAACAAGGACACCAATTCCTAAATCATGCCAACATATGAGATCCAAAAAAAGACTCAACTGTTTTTTGCCCTTGTATCATACAGATGATGATAATGAGATTCAAGATTTTTTCGAATATGGATTATTTTACAATGGTAACTGGCATCTTTGCTTTGTGCAAAACAAAGTTAGATGTGCTTCCAAAAAATACTCCTTTTGAAAATCCAGATCCTTGAGAACCAATGACAATTTGTTTGATTTTGTTCTTTTTATTGTTCGCAAAAGCTGTCAGATCATTGCCAGCGTTGTAACCTGCAATTGCAATTCCTTCAAACTCTACTCTTCTAATCTTACATTTGTCTTTGGCAAATTTCATAATTTGTTTTGTTCTTTTTGACCATTTTTCCTCTTTTATTTTTGGGTTGGAAAATGATCTGGGTGAGCCCTGCGATATATTGCTATGAACACCAACAATTGTTGCATCCGATTGTCTTGCAAATAAAATAGCAGTTCTTAGTGCACGAATAGAACCCTTAGAGCCATCTAAACATACCATAATTTGTGTCTCTAACACAAAAAGTAAAAACCAATCATGATATAATAATAATATGGGTTTATCTTGTTTGATTTTAAAAAACCTCTAGATTCTTTTTACTTGCTGTAGTATCATTAGTCGATTTCTTGTATTCGTGCCTTTGGGTTTTGTTCTCAACACATATCCACAGCAAGGACAATGCTTGCCATCCCATCTAAGAAATATCGCACATATTGAGCATCGTTTCTGACCTGCATTATACCTCCCATACATGCCTGGCTTTTTTGCCTTGTATCTATGACATGTTCCCTTGCAGACCATTTTAAAAGGTCAAATTTTACACTATAAATTTTTTAGATCAGATCGGATCAAAAGAATAGAAAAAACAGAAGATATTGTGTACTATCTTCTTTGTTTTACGGTAGTTGATCTGCTTTTAGCAGTACGTGTTGTTGATCTACGTTTTGCTGCTGTTGCAGTCTTTTTCTTTGTTGCAGTAGTTCTTTTTCTAGATGCGACAGCTGCATTTCTTTTGCGTGTAACTGCTGCTTTTTTTGCAGCAAGGCTTCGTTTTCTTTTCAGTGCAGCTGCTGCAGCAGAAGTTGCAGTCTTCTTTTTTACTGCAGTTTTTTTCTTTGCAGATGTAGTTACTTTTCTCTTTGTTGCTGTAGATGAACTACGTTTAGCTTTTTTTGTTGTTGCCATTATGCTTTTAGAACAGTGTTGTATCTTATGTGATGTCAGTCATGCTTTGTTGTTCTAATGAATTATTTTTTTTAGTGTAAGATTAGTTGGTAAATCCCATTTGCGTGATTAATTGTTGTTCTCAATCAATCACAAAATAATTATTTCATATGGTAGTATCTTTTTTCTTTCTTGTCAACCATAACACACCAGGCTTGTTTAACAAAAATCAATTACTTTGAAAGTAAATGGCAAAACGTTACCAGTCACCCATCACTTATCGATTACGAGAAATCCCAGTAAAGCAAATCAAGGTATGGAAGGATGCCCAGGCAAGAAAACTTGACAGGGACGGAATTGCAGAACTTGCCCGTTCCATCAAAAACGAGGGGTTGCAAAATCCGCCAATGGTCCAAAAGGAATCAAAAAACTCGTACTTGCTGATGTCAGGCCAGAGAAGACTGGCTGCATTAAAGAGGCTGAGGGCAAAAAAGATACCCGTATTATTACTCACTCAAGGCACAAAGTATGACCTGGAGAACGCAAAGGCGGCATCAGTAATTGAGAATCTGCACAGAAACAAGATGAACACAAGGGACATGACAGCAGCATGCGTGTTTCTGAGTGAATCCGTAGGGAAAAGCAAGGCAGCCAAATCCCTTGGAATATCACAGCAAACCCTCAAAAAATATCTCGGATTTGCAGCAGTGCCAGACAGACTAAAGCAATATGTTCCAAAGGAACTGTCTCGCGATGATGTCACCAAACTGTATCAAATCATTCCAAATGCATCCAAGGCAGTACAAGTTGCAGAAAAGATAATCCCACTTGATCAGAAGCTTCGCAAGATGTATCTGCAAACCCTGGCAAGAAGCTCAAGGATGTCTCACCCTAAACTGCTCAAAAATGCAAAGGCAAAACTGCTCCAGCAGAAATTTACCATTGAGCTAAACAAGGGCAATGCAAGAAAACTGCAAAGATTGGCTGCAAAAAATGATGTGGATATTGCAGATATGGCAGGCAAGATAATGTCAAGTTATCTGAAGAAAAAATAACACAGTAGTGTTGTCTAAAAGTGCAATCAACACACTTTATTATTTTTACACAAAATTATGAACATGCTGGAGTTTTGCACCTGTAAGAATTATGGTACAGAATTCCAATCAACTGAAATTATACTTTATTGCAGTCTACAAATCAAATCCAGGTAAACGAGGAATCTGCCTAAACTCTAGTTTGTAAAATAATCATAATCTGAAATTACACGCAACAATTACATTCTCTTGACAATGTCATCATCCCTTCTCTTTGATGATCTTGTCTTGAGCAGGTATTTGCAGCAGGGACATCTGTTCTCATCAATCTTCATAAACACTTCACAATAAGAGCAATACTTTTGTCCAGAGCCATACCTGGTAGATCCTAAACTGGGTTTTTTGACCTTGAAGGTTTGGCAGATGTTTGTGCAGTTCATCTAAGACACAACTGCAATCATGGATAATTAATTTCAATGATGTAAATTATGTTGACTCTGATCGAGACAAAATTAAATTCAACAATTCTAATCTTTATTTTCTGAATGCAAATCCTATGATTGGAATGTGCTCAGTATGTTACTCTTCAGGCGTCTCAGTTATCCTTGACGAGGAAGGCTTTCAGACGATTTGCGACAAGTGCAGAAATTAGTTTTAACAGTTACGATCACTTGTGGACAAACCTTTTTCTTTGAAAAAGACCTATCAAATAGATTATGGCCAGAGGTTACGACGACTTTGCACTTCCGGTGCAGAATGTGACTGTCAACAGAAAATGGGTGTTTTATGGAATAATTGCGATTGCGGCGATTGCACTGGCAGCAATTACTATCCCTATGTTGCCAAAAAGTCTTGATGATAAGATAAATGATCTTTATGATACAGGACAGGATTACATCGATGACGGGAATCTGTCGCAGGCACAATTGACCTATTCACAAATAATTGAGCTAAAGCCAAACGAGGAAAAGGCCTGGCATGAGAAAGGAAAGATTTTGGTGAGGACGAATTCCTGTAGTGAGGCAGAAAGTCATTATGAGAAATATGTCGAAATATTCCCAGAATCTGCTCGTGGTGCAGAAGGATATGAGCTTGCAAAGTTATGCATGTAAAATCAACAAGTTGAGATAATCAAATTGTAAGATTAATTTTATGATTGAATTAACCACAAGATTTAATTTTTTTGAATTGATTCGACTTGTTTTCTTTATTGGTAAATCTTTTTACAATGTGAATATACTGTCAAACTTTATTCCAGATTTCATCATCATTATTGTCCCAAAGATTTTTTGCAGTTTTTTGATTATCTAACCACAATACAGAAAGTGCACCCAGAAGCATCTTTCCTTCTAGTGTTTTTGGCAACAATGCTCTGATTAGCTCAAGAATATCTGAGTTTGTTTGTTTCTCAGTTTGTAGTTTATCATATTCTTTGAGTAGTTCTAAATCTCTTTTAACATGTGGAAACTCTTCTTTGATTGCCATTTCTATTGTTTTCATTATCTGTTATTCCTCTAAATGAGATAGTAGCCATTCTATTAATGAATTTTCATCTCTCTGCTCATAAAATACACCAAGTGTGAGAAGAAACCCTGCACCATCATTGCTGCTTCATCTTCGACTCATCTGAGCTAACATTAGCCTCTGATCTACCCAAATTATCAGTATTACTTGTAATTCTTCCTTTTCGTACTATCCGTTTAAATTCTTCTAATTCCAATATTTTTTTGTAAGGTGTAGTTTTGATACTCCTATTTTTTTGCATATTTCACAGACAGTCATCGGTTTGGTCACAGTTTGGAGAATCTTTATGGTTTTGATGTCCTTGACTATTCTTAGAATTCTATGAACTAATGAATTACTTGATTCAACTGAAATCTGGTTTGACTCGATTTTCTCCCAATAATAATTCAATTCTGTCCATTCCTTCATCAATGATCAGTCTGACTCTGATGTCTATGATGATAATTCTGTTTTCTTTGTGAATTGTTTGAACAGAATTTTTCTTGAAATATTTAATGTCGTCTTGGATTGATTTAGAATTTGAGATGAGATAATACTTCATGTTATTGTTAATTTATGTACACAACATATATTTAAAATTATGTACATAATATTTATAAATAAGTTTATGTACATAGAAAAGTAATGACAGATGTGAAACTAAAGAAAGTTCTTTCTAGAAGAGACACGAATATCGACAGAGAGTATTGGCGTTATGATGTCACAATACCTAATGATGTAATTGAAAGATTAGACTGGACGATCAAAGGAAATAAACCAGGTAAAATAGAGATGAACTATAAAGTAGAAGGTAATAAGCTTGTTTTAAAAAAAGAGAAATGAGTAAACATCAGAATTGGAAAAATATTAAACAGATAGTTTTTGAACGTGATAGCTATCAATGTCAAATCTGTGGGGATTTTGAACACAAGTTAATAGTTCATCACGTTAAACCTGCAAGATTTGGAGGTACTGATGCCATACAAAATTTGATTGCACTATGCGTTACATGTCACAGACCTGCAGAATTAGGAAAGCTTGGGGCCATATCAAAACATTGGTTAAAGGTTAGAGGATACGATGAAAAATATTTTTTTCAACGAATTAAACAAATTGGAATTTTAACCAAACATAATTCCTATCAAAAGAAGGGATGGATTACATTTGAAGAAAAAGAGAAGGAAGAAAAAATGAACAAACATAAAATTTCAAAAAATATCAAACATAGAAAGACCTTTTATAGAAATGGAGGATCATAATATTGATGCTTTCACAGAACAATCAAAAGTTTAGACAAGGTGTTCAGGTTCCATTTCTGGAAGAAATACTCAAAGAAAATCAAAATGTACTGGAACAGCAAGAAAACATTTTTGATGAGACGGCAGGAAAGCAGCAAGAAAGACTACAAGTATTGGAGAAAATCAACGAGGCAAAATCAAACATTTCAGAATTATCAAAGGCAATAGAGTATTCTAAAAACACGGAATACTTTAGACACCCAAATATTCCCAGTGCAATTCCGGATGAACACATATGGAATGATGCTTGGTATGATGAGAAAAGAAATTCATGGGTTACGTTAAATAATTATTTCTTTCAACTTCCAAATTCTAGAACTAGAGATATCCAAGTAAAATATGAAACTGAGAATATTACAAATGTCGGATTAATTATAGAAAAAGAAAAAATTCAATTTAGATGTGGTTTACCATCAATATTGCAGAATGATGATAAAAATATCCCTACATGGTTTGCACTTCCAACACTACACGACGTGATGTTGACCAAAGAGATTGTCAAAGGAACTCTAAAACCTGAAAACCCAGAAGAAGGATATCTTTACACTACTGGATCAGACGCATACATCAGTATTTTGGGCCGATATCTTACTGAACAGGAATATGAATTTGCCAAAGAGTTTATGACGTTTATGTCTAAAGAGCCTTTGGAGGTAGTTAGAGCAACATCTGGAAGATCTTATGATCCAAAAGAATACAAAAAGCAACTAAAGCAAATGGATAAAGAAACCAAACAATGGGAAAAAGAGCAAAAGAAAAACGAATAACTTTTTGCATCAATCTTAAATATTCAAATTTTAATAAAATATTTGCTTTGGATGATATATGAAATAATTTTAAAATAAATAGAAAGTTGTTTTGTTCTTTTCACAAGCAAGAATTTTATAAAATAATAAAATTCATTTTATCAAATTATTCTATATTCCGTTATTTGTGAAGTTCTTTCCTTTATTCATCATAGCTTCGTCCACAACCTTCTCAGCGCTAAACGGGTGTCTCTCTAGTTGCTCTACTAATCTTTGATCAACTTGGGTTTGAATCTCTGGTTTCAAATTTTCAAATCCTCTAACGTTATTTCTTTGAATATTCAAATATTCTTGCTGTCCTTCCAAAGAACCAAACCTATTATGAACACTATCCAGATTTTCCATACTGTTAATTGAATCACCTGGATTAGTCACTAGGTTACCAATCTGACCAGTCTCAGGCATCACAGCTTGTGTAGTTTCTATGTGGACATTTGGTGATTCCATTGTTGTCATTGATTTTGAAATATCCTTTAGGGAATGGTTAGCCGCACTCATCTGCCCTGATTCAAAGGCCTTTTGCATCCCTGCCCCCTGAATATCGTGAACCATTGGCCTTACCGCTCTGTCCATGTGCATAGCATGTCCCGCTGCTTGAAGGCTGCCAGCCCCAAGGCCACCAAGGCCGCCATAGAGACCGCCTTTCATTCCAGCCTTGAACTTTTCACCAAATGACATTGGTGTGTGTTCAATTGCTCCTGGTGCCTTTCCAAGTCCGTCGTTTCCAAAGGCCATCGGTTGTGATCCGTTTGACATTCTTCCCATTGATGAAGCATTCATTCCTGCCATTCCAAGTTCCTGTGAAGATACCGGCAGCTTTATTCCGGAATTGCCTCCGCCACCGCCTCTTCCACCTACAAGACTGCTTAATCCTGCACCAGCCCCTATTGCACCCATTGCAGCTGCACTATTTGCACCACCGCCCAATCCCTTTGCTATGCCACCTAGTGCGCCTTGGCCCACCATGCCTCCGACGATGCTACCTGCCATGATTGCAGTTGACATTGCCTGTCCGACTTGGGTTACTATGCTTCCCAGTATCGGTGCAAGCATCACCGGAAAGAACACTGCCAAAAATCCAACAGCCAAACTTGCAAACCAGTCCTGCATTGCAGGTAAAATAGTCGAATCAAGATACGCCATTCCGGCAGTCAATACAAGTGCTGAAAATATCGGGGCAATTGACAAGCCGATCAGATTCTTTACAAGCATGTCCTTGACGGAACGAAACATCGGAATCAGACTCAATGTAAGTAATAACGGAATAGACATTGCGATAATTATCGTAAGCAGCACGCGGATTGTACTTACGATGAACATCATCGCAGTAAGAAACATCACTGCAAAACCCTTGAACAATGCCAAGAATAGATTACTCATCACTCCCTGTGCAAATGCACCAGGATCAACAAATGCTGCTGCCCATTCATCAAGATCAAAAGCTCCCGGAGGTACCGCACTTCCCATTGCCTGCCATAGCGCCAGGGTTCTGTCTGACGGATCAATTCCTGAACCAAACGGATCAAGTAAAAACAATGCAAAGTTTTCAATTAAAATCGCGTAGATATCCCAGACAAACGGAAAGACCAAAAATACAATCAAAAATAAAACAATCTTTTTTATGATTCCAAGTGCAGTTCCTGGATGAATCCATCGTATTGTCTCAAAGAGATATCCCAGTACGGCAACGGTTGCAACTGCAACCAGAATTATTGTAGAGATTGAAACCAATAACCAGTAAAGATCAATTCTCTCGTTTGTTGCAGGATTGCCATCTATATCGAGTATCATGTCGCCAGTAACGTCATCATAATCAAAGAAAGTAGGCATGTCTGTGATTAGTTCTGGAACCAACTCACCGCCAATCTGGACAAAGGCCTGAGAAATTCCGATTAGGGCTGCAAAGATGATGATTGCAATGCCTATCATTAAAGGGATAGAGAAAACAAAACCGTGATGAGATGATTTGAGATTGACCTTCACAGAAAATGATGAACTATTTGCTTAAAAGGGAAAGAAGATAGTTTTCAGTTAAGATTAATCTGTAGTTCTTTTCTATATACAACCGCCTTGTCTGTACTCTACATCTGAAACATGTTGTATTTCTGAAAGGCTATCTATAATTATAGTCACATATTCATCGCGAAAAGCAGTTCCTAATGAAATTTTGAGGATGTTATCGTTATGATCAACAACTTTGATAGATGCCCATACAGCAGAGGTGCTGGAAAATTCGTCTATTGTCTGTCTATAAGTTTTGATTATCTTTGAGATTGAAGGAACATTCCCATCTCGGTGATGAATTTCCAACCAACTACAACTATTTGAATAATTATTAGCATAAGGCTCCCCATCTGAATTTACAAGGCCCCAACCTCGTTGTACTAGTTTTGCAGCAGTTTCAGGAGTTGCACATGCAATATGTTTTTCTGCAGTTATCTTTAGAACCCGAATCTTGTTATCATGGCATACGATATCTACATCATGAATTCCTATCATGATTTGTTTGGTTGGAGGAAGGTTCTCTTCATTTACTCTATCTAGTTTTGGCTGATACCACTCCATGAATGCGTCATGAGGCAAATAATCGGCATAGACTTGAGATGCTAGAGAAAATCCTAATGCAACTGTAAATAAAATTAAAAATATTCCAAGAAAACCCATACCCAGAGTTTCAAATCTTCGCTTGTTAAGTTGTTCTAATCTGTTATACTAATTGCATCTGATTCTGGTTTTTTACTCCGAGCTTCTCACAAAGAACCACCGCATC
The DNA here is from genome assembly GCA_035593235.1 of Phascolosoma agassizii. Lineage (NCBI taxonomy): Eukaryota > Metazoa > Annelida > Sipuncula > Phascolosomatiformes > Phascolosomatidae > Phascolosoma > Phascolosoma agassizii. Next base: position 479 of record JAVJHY011489168.1, on the reverse strand, counting down.
CACGCAAAATTTGAGCCAACATCTGAAGAAAGGGAAAAATTTGATACAAGGCCCTCGATATGTCCTGTGTTAAATGCCCTGACTTTGTTTGTCGTACTTTGAGATAATTTCAAACCCTTTCATCCAATTTCAATTGTTTGTTCTTCTAATCATACAATAATCTTGGTTTACATGTTATAGATGATTTTGACTTGTTAGTCTTTCATGTATGCACTCTTATGATCACAAACCCTGATCAATTCTATTCCCTCATTTGGATCAAAGCTGTAGATTATTCTGTCATGATTTCCCAATTCGTAAGAGTAAACTTGCATGGATTTTTTGTAGATTCCAAGTTTAGTTGGATCTTTAGAATTTGTCAATTCTATTAATGCAGTGTTGACACGCTTCTGTCTTTCTGCTCCCATCTTTTTGTATTGTTTCTTAAATGAATTCTTTGTAAATATTGGCCAACTCATTTAATCAGTTTTTCAGATCTT
>JAVJHY011489057.1:0-13243 GCA_035593235.1 Phascolosoma agassizii | reverse complement strand
TCCATCTCGCACTCTTCGCAGGACTCGCGGGCTGCGGGACCGGAGGCGCTGATCGGGCAGGCGATGACGCGACGCTTGCCTCCCTAGCCCCCTCCGCAGGCGTGCTCTCGCCCGCGTTTGCTCCCGATGTGACGACGTACACACTGGAAGTCGGATTCCTTGAGCCGTGCGTGCGGCTTGCGCCAAGCGCGACCTCCATCGGTGCCGCGGTCACGCTGAATGGCGATCCCGTGGAAACTGGAGACACGCCGCGCGAACTCGAACTGGCCGTCGGGCCGAACCCGATGATGATCGTGGTGACCGCACCGAACGGGCTGACGACGCGGGCGTACACCGTCGTGATTACACGGGCACGCTCGGCACCGATCGCCTATGTAAAGGCCGGGAACGCCGGCGCGGACGATGCATTCGGCTACGCCGTAGCAGTCTCAGGTGACACGCTCGTCGTTGGGGCCCGGCAGGAAGCCAGCAGCGTAGGCGAGCGCATCCCCAATGAACGCGCCCCGAACTCCGGCGCGGCCTACGTGTTCACACGTGCTGGCACGGTGTGGAGCCAGCAGGCGTACTTGAAGGCATCCAATGCTAGGGCCGGCGACTGGTTCGGATGGTCGGTTTCGCTATCCGGCAACTCACTGGTCGTGGGTTCGATCTTTGAGGACCGTAGTGCCGCCGGAGGTCCAACGGACACAAGCGAGCCGGAAGCGGGTGCGGCCTATGTATTCACACGTTCCGGCACGACGTGGAGTGAAGAGGGCTACCTCAAGGCATCCAATGCGGAATCCGACGACTTCTTTGGTTACTCGGTCTCGATCTCCGGAAACACCTTGGCCGTTGGCGCGTACACCGAAGACGGCAGCGCACTCGGCGGTGGAGCGGACAACGATGAGATCGATGCCGGGGCGGTCTATGTGTTCGAACGCACCAGTTCGACGTGGACCGAGCAGGCATACCTGAAGGCCTCCAACGCAGAAGCGGACGACCTCTTCGGCTCTGGCGTATCCATCTCGGGCGATACGCTAGCGGTCGGCGCCATCGGCGAAGCAAGCAGCGCAACCGGCGGCGTAAACGACAACAGCGTTCCGGCCGCGGGGGCAGCCTACGTCTTCACCCGCACCGGGTCGACTTGGAGTCAGCAGTCAATGCTGAAGGCCTCCAACCCAGATAACGATGATTTATTCGGTTTGTCGGTCGCGCTCGTCGGCGATGCGCTGGTCGTCAGTGCGAATCAGGAAGACTCCAGTGCCACGGGCGGCGAAAGCGACAACAGTGAAGCAAAGGCAGGGGCTGCTTACGTGTACACGCGCTCAGGAACGATGTGGAGTCAGATGGCCTATGTGAAAGCCTCGAACGCAAAGGCAGACAATCAGTTTGGCCAAATGGTTGCGCTCTCCGGCGACACACTTTTGGTGGGGGCGGTCTTTGAGGACAGCAGCGCTACCGGTGGCGAATCCGACACAAGTGCAGAAGATGCCGGAGCGGGCTATGTGTTTCGTTAAGACTCGGGTATTCCGTTAAGCCCCGGCTCGATGAAACGACAACGCCCGAGCGTCAAGCATCTCCGACAAGCGGGTCGCCGACCCGTTGGCGATCCGTGCGACATCCGAGTGTCTTTGGAACACGCCATGCCCATCTGAATACCTGTCTATTTGCACCCTGCAGAGAGGACGACTTCGGCAACGGAGTCATACGCCGCTACCCTGCTCCGCAAGACGCATCTGACGGAAAATCCTCGGGCATTGCATGGCCGTAGTAGTCGAGCGGCTTCTCGGGACAACAGCATCCACAAGGAACCAACAGCACCAAGCCGAGCGCCATGCAGGCCAAGATCGCTCTCAAGGGTGTGACTCGTCTACCCATGTGTACCTCCTGTGGAAACTGCGCGGAAGGTGCGTCCCCACATTGACCGCGTGTCAGGATACTAGGAGTGCGATGAGATGCTATTAGCGACTTTTTCACCGCATTCAAGGGTTAGGGCAAGGGAGACGTTTACTTACTCGGCCCCACCAATCAGTTCCCGAAGGAACTCTCTGTACGGCTCCTTCATGGGCAACTCGAAGTCTCGCTTTAGGCGCCTGCGGATCGACACCTCGGCCTGCTTGGTTACGGGATTGTGCCCATCGGCCTCGTAGGTCTCCCAATAGATACCCGTACCACGTCTCTGCCATTTCGGGAGGTCGTTAAAATTCACGCCCGCGCGCTGAAACAAGAGTTCGTTCTTGTCGGCCACGCTCATGCCCGATAGCGAACGCGTTGCTTCTCGCGCGTTCTGTCCTTCGCGGCGAAGGGTCCAGTAGCAGTGTGCATTGAGGGCATTGCGATGGGCGTCTTCGCTGCGCCAACTGAAGTAGTCAACGACGTGCGCGACGGAAGGTAGTTGTGAGATGCGGGAATCGAACGCCGCCACTTCGCCCAGCAAAACAGAGAACTTGGCGCTCGCCTCACCAGCAAGCACCGAGTTGTACTTCCGCATCTTGCGACCAAAGGAATCTTCATCGATATGGAAGAGCAGAGAGATCTCGTCGCTCTGCGTGAATCCATACACCACGCGGAATCCGCAGTCCACGACGTGCTCCGTCGTGGCAACCATGTAGTCTCGAAAGCGCTCGTCAAAGGGAGCCTCAAAGTCATGCACTTCCTTGGTAAGCCGCGTGAAACTCCGACCATCGAGACGAGCCACCATGTACATGCCGGGAAGCACGCAGTGATCGTGTGCGGTCTCAAAGACGCGCATCTTGACATCTAGGTCTTCAAACTTCACTCGACCACTCCTCCACAACGAACGCTCCGTCGTCTCCTATGCGCACATACCAAAGCTCATCGAAGCCTTCTTCGAGGGCAGGCACAACTAGTTTGCCATGAGTGCCTAGCAATCCTGGCTGAGGGATGCGCTCATGCTCGGGCCGAGCATCATTGCGTGCCATGGCACCTCGGATGCCCGATTGAAAGTAGTAGCCTCGCACCTTGAATCCAGCCTGCTTTGCCACGCCGATGTAGCGAGCCCGATCTTCCGAAGTGGGATTGGTGTTGTCCACTACGAACGACTGCGTGGTCGCAAGGCACGTGTCAAGCAACGCCTGTTCCCGGTGGCGGGTCCGCAGCATATCGAGGTTGATACGCACATGGGTCCGGAAGAACCGGTCGCGATAAAACGTAGACTTCCCCGTTGCTTGGATACCTACAAAGATGACAGCTTCTGGTTGCATGGTCGGATTGTCCTAAGAAGACATCCTAGGTGACCACGTTTGACCGTCACTTGGGCGCGTGATTCCGCAACACGCTTAGAAACTCCTCTACGTTCATTGTTCGATTCTCACGCGCGAGTACCGCTAGGTCGGCATCAATGATCCAAACATCGGGAACTGCCGCAACCCCCAACTCCTCGGCCGCCGCCTTGTCGTCCGCGATATCTATGCGTAGAACCTCAAAGGCCTCAAGCGCTGTGATCACGCGCGGATTCGACAAGACGTCGCGCTCAAACGCCTTGCACGATGGGCAGAAGGCGCCTCCGAAATCAACCAGCAAAGGCACATTGCGCTTCGCTGCTCTAGTCAATGCATCGCGAAGACTCGTTGCGCGAAGTGGATCGACTCGTCGAACGATGGGCGCGACTGCAGGTGACTCATCAAGCACTGCTGGCTGGAAACCTAGGCGTTTGATCTCAAGCAACACCGCTTCGGAAGCACCGGCATCTACCAGCTCAATGGTGAACGTTTCTGAGGCGATATCAAACGATGCAGATTGGACTTCGGGCAGAGCGCGCACGGCGTCCACGACCTTGTTGGGTCAGCCGAGTCATGTGATGCCCAGGGACTGAACCATCCCGGTCACGCGCACCGATATTTTCGCACTCTGTTCTTGGGGCGCGTTGCCCTGGCTGCACGCCACGAGTAGGCAGAGGGTTGCGGTAGCAACAAGAAGCTTCTCAATGCGCATTGGTGACCTCGTTCTTGGTAGGACCGCATAGATAGCACGGCCCGTACGTCACTTGGGAATATGCACTTAAGGAAGGCGTTGTGCTGCCAGGAGTCTTATGCGGTATTTCACGAATATTCTGCTGGTCTTTGCCCTCGTAGGTTGCGGAGAGGGAAGTAAGGATTTCGCGGCGAGCCAGGCGCTGCGCCTTTCTCACGAGGACGCAGGCAACACGGAGACGTACGACGAAATCGTCGAGAACGTGTTTCTGCGAGTCGCTGAGAATCCTCTCTCCACATTTGCCATCGATGTAGACACCGCCAGCTATTCAAATGTGCGGCGGTTTCTCATGGCAGGAAAGCTCCCACCCGCAGGCGCCGTACGTATTGAGGAGTTGATTAACTACTTCCCGTACGCCTACGCGCCCCCAGAGGGTGATACGCCGTTCGCCGCGAGCGCCGAGGTTGCTGGATGTCCGTGGAACACGAACCATCAGCTCGTACGCATTGGACTGAAGGCGCGAGACCTCACGACAGAGAAACGCCCTCCCTGCAACCTCGTGTTCTTGCTCGACGTATCGGGCTCCATGGAAGTTCACAACAAGCTTCCGTTGCTGAAGCGCTCCCTGCACCTGCTCGTTTCGCAGTTAACCGAAGAGGATCGCGTAGCCATCGCTGTGTACGCAGGCTCGGCAGGTCTGGTCCTGCCCTCAACACCCGGCTCCGAAACTCAGACGATCCTCACCGCCATTGAGTCTCTCCGTGCGGGTGGGTCGACCGACGGTGGCAGCGGCATTCGCTTGGCATACAACACCGCGGTTCAAGGCGTTCGGCCAGGCGGCATCAATCGAGTCATGTTGGCCACCGATGGCGACTTCAACGTAGGCACCACCAACCGATCAGAGCTCATCCGCCTCATTCGCGAAAATGCCAGCCAGGGTGTTGATCTAACGGTTCTTGGGTTCGGTACGGGCAACATCAAAGATGCAACGCTTGAGCAGATCGCCGACAAAGGCAACGGTGCATATGCCTACATCGACTCGATCCACGAGGCGCGGAAAGTACTTGTAGATCAAGCGGGCAGCACGCTGGTGACGGTCGCCAAAGACGTAAAGATCCAGGTCGAATTCAATCCTGCCCACGTGACGGCCTACCGCCTCCTTGGCTACGAAAATCGACTGTTGGCTGCACGCGACTTCAACGATGACACAAAGGACGCCGGCGAAATCGGAGCGGGACACACCGTGACGGCCATCTACGAGATTGTTCCGGCTACCGAGACTCTTGACGGTCCCACGGTCGATTCACTGCGATACCAGAGAGCCCCCGAACCAACGGCCAATGCCCGTCCCGGCGAGTTGCTCCACGTAAGGGTGCGCTACAAATTGCCGCAAGAGGACACCAGCCGCCTTCTGAAGTTTCCTGTCGCTGTGCCGAAGAACAACGCGACCTTCGACACCGCATCTATTGACATGCGCTTCGCAACGGCGGTTGCGTCGTTTGGGATGCTCCTAAGAGGGTCAAAGAACAGCGGCACCTCGAGCTACGAGTCTGTGAAGGCATGGGCGCGTGCCGCCAGGGGCGTTGACCGAGGCGGCTGGCGCAACGCATTCCTCGATCTCGTCACGCGAGCAGAAGCGCTGTCAAAGGAGTAGTAGACGAGTAGCCGCGCTATACGGATGAACACGTTCACGCGCGCCTCGCAAGAAGCCAACGAGCCGCTGCAGGAACTCAAACTGACTTGAACGCGGTGAGAAGAAACACGGCACGGTATTGCACACGTACTACAGCGTACCTCCTCGTGCCTATTCGTTCGTCGAATTGACTACGCCGGCGGCTCCCACAACTCGATTGGATTGCCCTCTGGATCGTGAATACGTGCGAAGCGACCTGTTTGAGGTGTGTTCCATTCGTCTTTGGTCGTGATGTCGATATCAGCCGCGCGCAACGTCTCAAGCAATTCATCAAGTCCATCGACTCGCAGGTTGAGCATCCACTGCTTGTCGCTCGCAAAATAATCGGTGTCGGCCTTGAACGGTGCAAACACGGTAGGACCTTCAGACTGGTGCCAAACGTACTTGCCGGCTGCCATGTCGGCCCCTACACCAAGATGTTTGAGATACCAAGCCATAAGCTTGTCGGGGTCATCGGCTCGGAAAAAGAATCCACCTATTCCTGTTACCGCCATGGGTGGGTCTCCTTTGCGCTTGAATGCTTGACTAACCGAGCCGACGAGTCAATCCGTCGAGACATGGCGCACTATAGAGCGTGCAGGCAAGCGAGTACAAGCCTCAATGCAAGGGGCGTACGTCGGATCGCAGCGCGAGATCAACAACGCCATAGCTACTACGTTACTACGTAATGAATGGGCACGTGATGAGTGGGCGCAAGCTAGGAGGCGTCTTCCTCGAGTGCCGCAGAGACATTGACTTCCATTCGCTTGAGAAACTCAACGGCTTGCTTCGCTTCCTCCTTGCTAAATCCGCGAAGCAACACCTCATTGATCTCTTCGTAGAAGTCGAGGAGATTCGCCTTTCGCTTCCCCACACGACCCAAGTGGATCAAGGCGCGCCGAGCGTCGCCTGGGTCTTCGTAGCGCGCAATGAGATCCTTCTCCGCCATCCTGTCGAGGAGGCGATTGAGCGCAGACGGGCTGGTGTGACAATAGGCCGCTAGCTCCGATTCTCCCACCCCGGGCTGTCGCCATACAGCCGTGAGCACAATCCACTGCCTCACCGTCATCCCATGGGGGCGCAGTCGTCTTTCAGACAGAGTTGTGGTCGCAGTACTAGCAACCCCGAGCAAGCGGCCAATCGATGGCAAGTACGCTGGAATATTGCTTTCCATGGAAAGTAATTGCTCCTATCCTATGGGTTGTTCCTCTGGGAGGCATCTTGCAATGCGGGCGGTTCGATCCGAAATTTACTTTCCTATAATCGTGGGTGCACACTTGGCGCTATGGGGCATCGACCTCGCCGGCCACGAGGGTAGCCTGGCGCTGTACGACGGAGAATCGGGAACCCAACGAGTGATTGGCGAGATGTTCTCGTCGTGGGTCATCACCGTTTTGGGATTCAATCTTCTGATGGTCACCCGGGCCCGATGGGTTGAGCGAGTGTTCGGCGGCCTCGATAAGATGTTTGTAATTCACCGACGCGCGGGGGTCATCGCCGTCGTGCTGCTCTTGCTTCACTTTGGAGTTGTTCCTAGATCGCCTGAATTCTCGATCGGCAAGCCCCTCGGTTTCGCGGCGATGATACTCATCTTCCTCGGCGTCGTGGTCGCGGTCTCACCTGTATTCAAGCGACGCATCCCATACCACAAGTGGGTTCGTGGTCATCGAATCATGGGTGTGTTCTACCTTCTTGGCGTGATTCACGCGTTCCTCGTGCCCACGCTCATATCCCGTTTGCCTCTCGTACGCACGTATGTGTTCGGTATGGCCGCGGTGGGTGTTGGCTCGTGGATCTACAAGACGTTCATTCATCGTCATCACCGACGCCCCATGTCCTACAAGGTCTCGTCGGTTCGCCGATTTGGCCAAGCGTTGGTCGAACTGCGGCTTCAACCCAGTGCAACGGGCATCCATCACCAAGCGGGCCAGTTCGCGTTTTTCACGTTTCCGACCATTGCGGAAGACGAATCACACCCCTTCACCATCGCAAGTGCCCCTGAAGACAAGGAGCTGCGTGTCGTGATCAAGGCATCAGGAGACTTCACGGCGAAGTTGGTTGAGAACATCGCAGAGCAAGACGCGGTGTCCATCGAGGGCCCTTACGGTCAGTTCATTCAAAAGCGCATAGCAAGCGACACCCAGATATGGGTCGCGGGGGGCGTCGGCATCACACCGTTCCTTTCGCTTGCACATGACCTGGGCCAACGATCGGCCGCGCTCACCTGGAGCGTGCGCACGCGCGATGAAGCGGTGTTTCATGACGAGTTCACCAAGTTGGCGCAAGACAATCCCAACTTCGCCTACTCGGTATGGCCCTCGAACGAACGCGGATACCTCAGCGCCAAAGACGTGCTGGACGATTCACCCGTCGCAGATAAAGACGTTCTCATTTGCGGTCCCGGTCCACTACGAGACGGAATCGAACGCGGGCTCCGATCCAAAGGCATGCCCACCAAGCGCGTTCACAGTGAAGAGTTCGCTTTCCGTTGATGGGTCTCGCGAGATCGCAAGGTGTCGCAATGAGCTAGAGAACCAAACCAACACCACAAATCAACTAAGGAAATGGAGACCACAGCCATGAGTTCAACGTACGAGACGTTCTTCAACATTATTCGTGTCCCCGAAGGCAAAGAAGAAGAGACGCTGGCAGCTTGGAAGGCCATCTCAGACTACCTGGAATCCGTACCCGGATGCATTGCGACGAAGTTGCATCGAAACCGGAGAAACCCTCATCTCCTCATCAACTACGCGCGGTTCACGGACGTGGCCGCATTCCTTGCATCCACAAAGGACGAGACCTTCGCCAAACTTTCTCAGACGCTTACGGATCTTGGCGTAGAGCGTGAGGCCGGCGTCTACGACGTGGTTTCTACGTTCGGAGACATGGGCTAGGCGTAACGAGGCAACGTGAATGCGCTTCAAACCGTTGGCTATTCGAGAGGCTTTCGTGGAACGCATTCACCACTTCTTCGCAAGGCGGCCCTCGCGCTATCCCCAAATCAGCAGCGCACAGAAGTAGATAAACGCGCTGGTGTTCGTGAGCGTTCGCACGAGGTGCAAAGCACCCCAGTGCTTGAGATCACGCGCCACAGACGGATCACGAGGTGATTCGTTGGCTGCCATCAATCGCCGGTTCTGCGGCATCATTCCGAAGTTGGTGTACGGGCCAACGAGTTGCATGACGAGGGCGCCAGTTACCCAGAGCCATGATCCCGACAAGAGACCGATGCCGATACAAGCCACGAGGATGCATCCACCCAAGACGGGCTGAATCACGTTCGCGTGCTTGAACATAGGCGTGAAGATATCGATACTCGACTCGGGCTTGGCCTTGAGCATCGCAGGATGGACTTCGAGCGTATAGGCCCACGCGCCCCCTGCCACAATGCCAGCGACCACCACCGCGAACAGCTCAAGCAACTCGGTAGCCATGCGTATTGCTCCATCTATTCAGAATCTAACTGTTGCTCGATTGATTGGGCTAATTCGAGCGTATGCCGCGACGGTGTGAAAGGCACGCAGGACCACAAAGAACCCACATTGCACGACAACTCCATGTCGTCCCGCAACAACCCGCAGTGAGGCTAGACCACTTACTTTCCATAGCAAGCATTATTCAAGAGTGCGCAATCGGAGCCCATCACCAGAGTGTGCGGCTCCGATTCGAATTCGCGATACCCTTCCCCATTCGTCGCTCATGTGGAGCGCCCATGAAGGGTTCTGATTTGCGGAACTACGGAGCCGCCTTTGGCGGCGTCGAGTCCAAATAGCCCGAGGCCCTCAAGAAGAGCAACCAAGGCCCAACAATCTAAGAGGTCCGCTCTACACACGTGGGACAGATGCCGTGTGAGAACTCAAAATCGCCTTCACGAGGAAGGTAATGCCCCACGCCGATCCAGCGTCCATTCTCGTCGCGAACCGACTCGCACCACGCGCATGCGACGATGTATAGGTCATCGCCGTCTTTCACATGAATCAAGTGTTTGATGGTGTCGAAGTTGTCGCGGAACAGATCTCCAACGCGCTTCATCAACCGCTTACGCTTTTTGATAAACTCTCTTCGATACATAAAGAGATCTGGCTCGAATTCGTGGGCATCAAGTTCGGGAAGTGTGGCCATGCATACATCAAGTTGCTGAATTCTACGAACCACCGCTGTAGCAACAAGGTCATACACTCGGCGCGCACGCGCTACGTCATGCAGCGCTGACTCAAGCAGCTCCGCAAGCGTGGTGCCGTAGTAGATACAGTCCGACATCGACTCGGGTGGCGCCGTCTCAAGCGCAAGGATGGCCGCGTCCACGGCATCGCGCGCGAGAGGCAGATTGCCCGCATCGACATGAGCCTGAACCGTTACGACCGCCAGTTGAGGCTCTTGATACGGTTCCGCGTACTCGTTGCGTCGGATGTTCTCTATGTGTTCCAAGGCGACCTTAGGTGTACTACGATGCAACGCAATGAGCGCGCGCGTCACATGCAAGACAAACTGAGCGAGTTTATCCTCGTTCTCTGACTCGCTGCAAAGTGCCTCGAACCGATCGATGGCACGGGCCGCTGCATCCATATCGCCCTGCGTCATGCGGTGTGCGAACTCAACGTACGCGCACTCCATCTGAAACGAAGGCGTCTTCTTGCTTGCCGGGATCTCTTCCAGCGCGCTCGATAGCTGCTCAAACTCTGCGCCGATATCGGCGCCCATGTAGAGGCCATAGCGCCCTACACACAGCCCGGTCAGGCCCCGTGCTTCAACGTACTTGCTATTCCTCTCTCGCCCGATTCGCACAAGTACTCTTGAGAGAATGAGCGACTCAAAGACCCGCCCGACGCGACCGTAGAGCCCCGTAAGCGCACCAATCATCATGACCTCGACGTGCAGCCCCGAACCGCGCACTTCACCAAGCACTTCAAGGATGCCGCGTTCACATTCGGCAAGCTTTCCCTCTTTTACGAGAAGTCGAAACTCATCAAGCTTTGCCAAAACGGATGACTTGTCCATGGCCTACGGTGTACGTCCGGATTGCACGCATTTCAAGCGTGCGCACGTCCACAAAACACTCGAGAGATTCGTCGAATCGGGGCGATACGGAGTCGAGTCGGGACAGGCGATACGGAGTCGGGACAAAATCCACACTTTTCGAGAGTTGCGACTGAACATGTTCGCACGCGTTTCGCAGGAAGCGAACGACGTGCTTGCGAATCTAGTAGGCGATTCGCGAGTTCCTCACTTCGTTTCCGTCGTCAAAGAATTCGCTTCACGACTGGGAGTCGCGCTGACGGGGGCCTGAGAGATGCAAGGAGTTCATGAATCGTCGCACGCGATCCAACCCAAGACATCCTACCCCTCCGCACGCCATCCGTTTCCTCGCGCTTTCATGTCGGCCAGAGGGAACGATACGAACTGTTCATCTGAAACGAGGTACAGAGAGCCGGAACTGCGCATAAAACGAAGCGGCCGATACCCCGGGGCTTCGATGTACATGTTGGGACGCCATGAGGCAACGGGCTTCCCCGTCGCGAGATCAAGCGCATAGATACTACGATGCCAAGAGTTCGCGCTTTCCCCAGCCTGGCTTTCAATTCCAGATAAGAGCACATAGCCGGCTTCAATCGCCATTTGATCTTGTGGACGATGCGCGGTTCTTGGAGCTGGATCGCTCGCTGTCCAAACAATGGTGTTCTTGCTGAAGTCAACCAACTGAAACGCCACTCGACCCTTCGCGTCCGTGGACGTAACGAGCGCTCTCGATGTGCCGGGTACCCAGGCCACCACGAACGCGTTGTTCCCAAGTTTGGGTGTGGGTGTAACGCCTGCCTTTGTGGCCCATGACCACGTGCCCGTTTTCGACGTGCCTGAAATCGACTCGCCTCCTTCCGTCTGAATGAGCACTCCCAATCCACCGGGCGCAACCGTCACAATGTGTGCATGACGCTCGCAACCCACGTCAAAAGTCGCTCGCCCTCCTGGGGCAAACGCAGCAACACGAGGAGGAGCAGACTTGGATTCCCCACGGATCAAGAACGCAAGGCTCCCATCCTCATTGGATCGAAGGTTCGCGCCTCGGTAGCTCGGGAACGGACCAAGCGCCGCTTCACGTTCTCCATCTACGAACACTTCCACGCGCAATTGAGCTTCAGCGTTTGACGTTTCTCGAACAAAGATTCGCGGCCCAACGGCATGAACATATGCATCCGCTCCTTGCGGCACATTGGGGAGAGTTACCGTCCAGTCCGCCCTTGTCGCATGGTACGTCGTGCGTTCCTTGCCCATTACTGCGACGAATCCCGGTCCTACCGGACCTTCCACGTCTCGTGTTGTAGCTCCATCAGCTCCATACCATGTGATCTTTGAAGTGTTCTTCTTGCCGAGGGTCGTCTCTACATGCCGAACGTTTGGCGCCAGCCATCTAGCACGCAGACGGCCCTCGGGCTGCGCACCCGGCATGTCTCGCAACATGGGTGGCTCTCCTGCAGATGCCAAGGGCAGCCATGGCAAGACACCTAGAACGAACAAAACATACGCGCGACGAGCCATGGGGCACCTCCTGAGTCGTCCTAGTGTGGGAAGGGTGGGTCCGGGTTAGGTCACGGCCGTGGTCTCCGTGCGCCGTTAGCCTTCACGACGCGTTAGTGCCAATCGTGGCCGCAGTGCAAGCATTGGCGCGCCTGAGGCGTGCGTGTCAACCCGCCACATTCAGAGCAACAATTGAAGAACACTTCGTCCGCGTGCTCCGTTCGCACACGACTCTCCAACTTCTCATAGAACGACGCATCACCATCCGCGAGAAGTGCCGCAACCTCGGGTTCGCTGTCGTGAATGCGACCCTCTTTGCGAAAACGATCCAAGGCCTTCTGCGGGTCATCGTATCTGGCGACTTTCATGCGAATGAGAAGAGCAAAGAACGCTTTCCGCTCAGCCTGCGTCAAGACCTGAGGAAAGTAGCGATAGATGTAGTAGGCATAATCGTCCATGGCATTCGCTACGCCGGCGGTTCCCACAACTCGATTGGATTTCCTTCCGGATCGTGAATACGCGCGAATCGACCGGTTTGGGGTGTATTCCACTCATCCTTGGTAGTGATGTCGATGCCTGCGGTACGCAACGTGTCAAGCAACGCGTCTAACCCATCGACTCGCAGATTGAGCATCCACTGCTTGTCGCTCGCAAAGTAGTCGGTATCGGCCTTGAAGGGCGCAAAGACCGTTGGACCTGCGGACTGTTCCCAGACGTACTTTCCCGCCGCCATGTTGGCCCCGACACCGAGATGTTCGAGATACCAGGCATTGAGTTTCTTAGGATTGCTGGCTCGGAAAAAGAAACCGCCTATTCCTGTTACCGCCATGGGTGGGTCTCCTTTGTGCCTGGTTGCCTCTTCGCTGAGCCGACGAACCAATCCGTCGAGACTTGGCGCACTATAGAGCGTGCGGGCAAGGGAACACAAGTCTCTTGCTCGACATCCCTTTAAGTGACGCGTTTGCGCGCGCTACACCAGACTCAAGTCAAGCTCCGGGATGCTGCGTTTGAGCTCGCCGATCAGCTGTGAGATCGAAGCAACGTCAATCGAGGATCCAGCAGTGAACCGTATGGTCGTACCGTGCCGATCCGTTGGACCGTGGAGCTGTGGTGGCCCCATCGGCACGCCTTGTTCATACGTCTGGC
>JAVJHY011488946.1:1340-13246 GCA_035593235.1 Phascolosoma agassizii | reverse complement strand
AACATCTTGGTAAAACTGAAATCGAAAAAGAAATGGCAAGAATGGAAAAAGAAATGAAAGTAGCAGCTAATGATTTAGACTTTGAAAAAGCAATTAACATGCGTGATTCTTTAGAAAATTTAAAGAATGAACAAAAATGGCAATCTGGAAGAACTAAAGATAAAACTGATAAGAAAAAATAATATAGGTTTTTTGGTCAATCTTTTTTTAATAAATTTAGGGGGAAAGGTGAGACCGCCTCAAGATGGCGGACGACCCGAACCGTTAAGAATTTATGTCTAAAAAAAGTTGAATGTATTTAGACTTTGAAAAAGCAATCGCTATGGGAGACTCACTTGAGAATTTAAAGCTTTGACAAATCTTTGATTTGACAACGGCTTAGAAATTTTTTTCAAATTTTTTGAAATGAACAAAAGTGACAATCTGGAAGAACTAAAGATAAAAAATAAAATAAATAAAAATAATTTTTAAATAATTTTTAAATAATTAAATTATTTTAATTCAATCACTATATTTTTAAAAATTTCATCTATCTTCTCAGAACTAATTTTAGATTTTTTCTCATTAATTAAAGTTTCCTTAACTTTATCCTTAACATCTTCAAAAACTGATTCTCCTCCCTCTTTAATATCAACTAATTTAATAATATGAAATCCAAACTGTGTTTTTACAGCTTCTTTACTATAATCTCCAATTGTTTCTAAATCAAATGCAGCAGCCTCAAACTCAGGAACCATTGCTCCTTTTCCAAAAAATCCTAAATCTCCACCAGTTGAATTACTTGGACCAATTGAATATTTCACAGCTAATTTTGCAAAGTCAGCACCAGCATCTAATTTTGTAATCACTTCATTAGCTTTCTCAATTTTTTCAACTAAAATGTGACTAGCTTTAATTTGATCCTCAGTTTTAAAAGACTCAGTATTTTTTGTATAATACTCTAAAATTTCTTCATCACTAATTTTAATATTACTTGATGTTAAATTTTCCAAATAACTATTAATAGACTGTTGATTAACATAAAAATCAATTAACTCATCAAAATCAAAACTTTTATTTTCTAAATCCAATTTAAAATCATCAATATTACTACCTGATTGAATTAAAGTAAATTTTAAATTTGTAATTAAGTTTTCTCTATCTGCCATAAATCCAAATTTTCTAGCATTATCAGCTAAAACACTAATTAAAATCATTTCATTAATTAATTCATCATAGGGTAAATTGTCTCTATAATTCTCAGGAGCTCCTTGTAAAAATAAAGAAATATCAACATCCCTGTCAAAATCATTTTTATTTAATTCATTACCATTATAAATAGCGATTACAGATGATTTTTCATCTAAACTATTTATATTTTCCTCCATTACTAAAGGTTTTAAATTCTCAAAATCTTCTAAGTTATTTAAAGAATCATTAACTTCACTATTTAAAAAATTTCCTCCAATCCCTGAATTAATATTTGAATTTAAAAATAAAAAACCACTAAGAGTTGTAAAAATTACAACAATAAATAAAATACTAATATAAAAATTAGACTTATTAAATGAAATATTATCAGTTTTTGATTCATTAATTTCATCAGACTTAATATTGTCACTCTCTATAAGATTTTCTTTATGTTTAATTTCATGTTCTAAATTTTTAGAATCTGTTTTTTCTAATTTTTTTTCCATATCAAATGTAATGTAAATATATTTATAAAATAAGGTTAGAGAAAAATGAAAAAAAATAAATTTAATTGAAAAAAAATAAATTTAATTGAAAAAATAAATATATATTATCACAAATTTTTTATAAAAAAATCTAAATAATAAAAATTAAATTATAACAAACAATTATATAACACAAATAACTAAAATAAATATGATAATCAAATTTGATAAAGTAAACCTTAGTTTTGGAGAAAAAAATATTTTTAATGAATTAGAATTCGTATTTAACAAAGGCGACAAGCTTGCTCTAATTGGTGAAAATGGGATTGGTAAAACTTCCTTTTTTAAATTAATTTTAGAACAAATAAAAAATAAAAATACAAAATTAAAAAATAAAGATATTACAATAAATAATACAAATCTAGGATACTTAAAACAAGCACAAAACCAAACACATAATAACAACAACCAAGACAAAATAAAACAATTAGAACAACAAATGTTAGACGAAGAAATTCTAGCAGATACACAAAAATACGAACAAGTATTAGAACAATATAATAAATTATCAAACCAAACAATTTCACAAAAAGAACAAGAACTAATTAAATTATTCAAATTTGATAAACAACTCTACACAAAAGAACAAAACACACAAAATCTTTCTGGATGAGAAACCACAAAACTAAATTTAATTAAAATATTATCAAAAGAGCACGATTACTATTTACTTGATGAACCATCAAACCACTTAGACATACAAACAAAACAAATATTATATAAATATTTAAATGAAAATGTTCAAAGTTACATCATTATTTCCCACGATGTAGAACTATTAAATAAATGTACACAAAAAATAATTGAAATTAAAGATTATAAATTTAATATTTATCACGGTAACTACGAACACTATATAGAAGAAAAACAAAAAGAAACACAAAATTTAATGAAAATAAAATCACATAACCAAAACGAAATAAGAAAACTAAGAAAAAATATTGAAAATATAAAACAATGGAGTGCTAAAAAATTAAACGAAATGACCTCACACCTAAAACCAGGACAAGCAACAAGTAATTTTGGAGTAGGGCGTGGAAGTGCAGACTCAGGAATGAATAAAAGTGGAGAAAAAGTTGTAAAAATGAGAAAAAAAATGGACTCAATCGACATTCCAGAAATTAAAAAAGAAGAAGAAATTAAAATAATATATTTAGATTTTAAAATCCCATACACAAATGTTGTAACAATAAATAAATTAGAAAAAACCTACGACACATTAAATTTAAAAATTGATAACTTAATATTTGAAAATAATGAAAAAATAGCAATCCAGGGAAAAAATGGAAGTGGGAAATCTACACTAATAAAATTGATAATGGGTAAATCACAACCAGACATTGGAAAAATCGAACTAGCAGAAAATGTTAAAATTGGATATTTATCTCAAAAACAAAAAAATAAAAACAATGAAAATACTCTTTTAAAAGAATTAGAAGATTTAAAATTAGACTTTGAAGAACACGAATTAAGAAAATATTTAGGTAAATTTTTATTCATAAAAGACCAAGTATTCAAAAAAATGAGCGAACTAAGTGGAGGAGAATTAATTAGAATAGAATTATTAAAATTAATAATAACAGGGTCAAACTATTTAATTTTAGATGAACCAACAAACCATTTAGACATCACTTCAAAAAATGTGCTAGCAACAGCCTTAAACGATTTCCCGGGACCAATATTAATTGTAAGCCACGATAATTACTTTCTTGATAAATTTGTAACAAAAAAAATAAATATTGAACAATTTAATAATTAAATATAAATATATAATTTAAAAAAACTAATTAAATAATTAGTTATAAAAATAAAAATATTGAAAATTAATTATAATTAATTTCAACAGTACTCATTATTTCTTTAATAAACTCACTAATAACAACTTGTTTCTTTTGTGATTCTAATGCACCTTTAATATTATCTTTAATCTCTGAAAACTCAGGAACTTCAGAAGTTTTTCTATCAACTAACTTAATAATATGATATCCAAACTGAGTTTTTACAGGATTACTTGTATAATCTCCAATATTTTCTAAATTAAAAGCTGCAGACTCAAACTCAGGCACCATAGCACCTTTACCAAAAAATCCTAAATCTCCACCATTAACTGAACTTGGTCCAATTGATTCAGACTTTGCTAATTCTGCAAAATTTTTACCAGAATCTAACATAGAAATAACTTGGATAGCTTCATCCTCAGTTTCAACTAAAATATGACTTGCCTTAATCTCAGAATCTCCAACAAATGTTTCTTTTTGACTGTTATAATAACTTAAAGCTTCTTCATCAGAAATAGCTAACTTACCAGAAATTGAAGCCTCAACATAAGAATTAATTGTATTTTGTTTAATAAAAAATTCAACTAAATCTTCGTAAGAAAATGTTTGATTAACTAAACTAGCCTTAAAATCTTCAATAGAAGTTTCTGAATTAACTAAAGACTCCTCAATAAAACTCACAACTTCTTCTCTTTGAGCTAAATGCCCATCAATTTTTGCTCTATCAAATAAAATATTTAATAAAATAGTTTGATTTACTAATTGTTCCTTAGGAATTGTATCTTTATACTCACTAGGAGAACCTTGTAAAAATAAAGAAATATCAATACTTTTATTAAAATCTACTTCAGATAATTCAATCCCATCATAAGTTGCAACAACATTTGAAGAACTTTCTGTTGAATTAGAAAAAAAGAAAAATAAACCAACTATTAATAATCCAATAAAAATCCCAGTAATAATTGAAATATTATTTTTAGATGTTTTAGATGTTTTTGATTTTTTTTTAGTATGAACTACTTTTTTCTTCTCAGAAACTTTACTATCTTCAACTTTTTTTGAAGATTTCTTTGGAACTGATTTAGAAGTTTCAGCCTTAACTTTAACTTTTGAATCTTTAATTTTTTTATCCATAAAAAATAAAATAATTTTTTATTTATAAAATGAATTAAAAAATAGTTAAAAAATAGAATAATAAATTAATAAAATCAAAACTAACCATAAGTTTGGAAATCAGTTGTTAAATAAATTCTATCACTTGAATCAACAAATATACTTCCACTTGATTGATAATTTAAAAAAGTTACATTTTCTAAATGATTTAAATTTGAATCATATTTTAATAAACTTAAAGTATAAAAACTATTAAAATCAGACCTTGCTAAAATATTCCCAAAATTATCAAAAACAATATCATTAATCTCCTCATTAGTACCTGAAACAATTGATACATTGTTAATCTCATTTCCATTTGTTGCATTAAATTTAATTATCATAGGATTTCCATCATACTCTCCACCTGCAAATAAATTATTATTAGAATCAATTAGAAGACTTTTAAATCCAAAAGTAAAAACACTTGTTCCCTGAGTAAAATTCCAAATTTGATCTAAAGATGAATTATACTTTGCGACATGTGCCCCAACACCATATGTTCCTCCAACATATAAATTATCATTTAAATCTAAATTAATGTCAAAAATTTTCCCTGGTAAAGAAATTAAAGTTACATTTTTAATTTGATTTAAATTTGAATCATATTTTCCTATAAATTGTAAACCTCCAAAAATTCCTCCCAAAAAAATATCTCCATTTGAATCAATTTCTAAAAATGTATTATAATCCGCTAACCCACTATCAATAGAGATATTATTTATTTGATTACAATTTGAATCATATTTTCCAATAAATAAATCTGAATTTATACCTGCTCCCAAATAAATATTCCCTGAATTATCAAATTCAAAATCATTACCATTAGAACCTGAATCACCTATTTCAATTGAACATAACTCACTCATATCATAATCAAATTTTCTTAAATAAACTCCTTGTGACCCTGTTACTAAATTATCTCCTAAAACCCATAAATAATTATTATAAATCTCAATTTTATTTTGATAATTATTATTTGTTGTTGTTTGATTAGGATTTGTTAAATTATCATAACTAGAATTATAAACTAAAACTATATCATTAAAAATAAAATCCAAATTAATGGTTCCTGAGCTTTCAGCACCAAAATTAGACTTATCCACATAATCATAACTTTCAATAATTTTATCAGAAGTTACAATAATTATATCAGTAGCCCCTGAAATATTTTTTACACATTCAGAAACATTAATTTTAGTAATACCAGAATAGCTATTTGATACAATATTACAATTAACACCACCAATTAAAATTGAATTAATAGTTGTATTCCCCCCAGCATTAATATACAAATCATTTCCAATTAGTTCTTCAACACCAATTTGTGAATTTGTAGAATAAGATTCTGATTCAGCATCAACTAAAACATTAGATGAAAAAGAAGTAAACCAACCTTGAAAACCAACAACTGAAATCACTGAAACTACCAAAAGTAAACTAACAGCAATAACAGGGTGTACTCCTTTTTTTGATTTAAAACTAAATAACATGTTAATTCATAGAATAACTAGTATATAAATATATAGTTTAATTAAATGTTAGATAAATTTTCTAAAAATAACTAAAAATAGTTAAAAAAAACTAAAAATAGCTAAAAAATAAAGAACTAAAGAATTAAAGAATTATTTAACTTTAGTTATATCAAATTTGCCGTACAAATTTTCTTCTAAATAAGCTTCATCCCAAAAAATCCCCTCACTTGTATCAACAACAATTTTTGGAGAAACATCATAAACTCCATCCAAACAATCTTTACCATCTAATTTAGCTATATTAGAATAAACACCAGAAATTCCACAATCAACATCTCCAATTTTAACTGAATTAATTTCTAAAGATTCACCAGAATTAAAATATAAAACTCCATCAACTAAAACCTCAATTCCTAACCGTTTTTCTAAAACTTTTAAATTTTCACTATTAACAACTAAAACTTCATCACTAGATTCAACATCAGAATACTGACCTAAAGCAAAATGAAAAGGTAAAATTGTTAATACTACAACAATTAATAATGTTAAAATACTAGTCACCGAAGACTGACCTGAACAATTACTAAAACTATTTTTTTTAATCACAAACATAAAATTGTAAAATCTACTTAAAATCATATGTCACTTTAAATTTTGAAACAACATAAAAATAATCAAAAAATACTCAAAAAATACTCAATAAAATAATATAATAATAATTTTTACAAATTATTAAAATAATATGTATTAAAGCTAAAAAAATACAAAACTATCCTTTAGTAAACTTTAAAACTATCATTTTTGAATTAAACAAACCATTTAAAAAGAAAAATAAAGGAAAATAATTACATGAAAAACGTAGATAGTAAGAAAAAAGTAAATAATTGTTTTGATACAAAAATGTTAGTTGCAAGAATTATGATTGTTGGAATCTTTGCAATGAGTGCTTTTGGAAAAATTACAGGATTTGCAGGAAGTGCAGGTTATGCCGCTTCAAGTTGGGTTCCATTACCTGGTGAATTATTAATTGTTGCTGCAATTTTAATGGAAGTATTTGGAGTAGCTGCAGTTTTATCTGGTTGGAAATTTAAAGAAGGTGCTTT
The DNA here is from genome assembly GCA_035593235.1 of Phascolosoma agassizii. Lineage (NCBI taxonomy): Eukaryota > Metazoa > Annelida > Sipuncula > Phascolosomatiformes > Phascolosomatidae > Phascolosoma > Phascolosoma agassizii. The sequence goes on along the minus strand of JAVJHY011488946.1, from coordinate 6,023 downwards.
AGTACTTGCTCTATACACATTTTTAACAATTATTATGTTTCACATCGGTGAAGGAGAGTCAATGGCTATGCTTAAAAACTTCGCAATTGTAGGAGGTTTACTAGCTATGTCTCAATTAGCTCCTGGTAAATTTTCATTATCAAATAAATAAATTTATTTTTAAAATAAATTATTTTTTAAACAAAAAAATTAATACAACTACTCTAATTCTAAATATAAACATTAAACAAAATTAATAATTATATAGTGAAAATATAGTTCTAATTTCTAAGTAATAATATAACATTAAAAGCGAAAATAATAAAAATTAATTATGAAAAAAAAGATTGCATACTTCTCTGCAGAAATCGGATTAAATAATACTATGAAAACATTTTCTGGAGGATTAGGAATTCTAGCTGGTGATACAATTAAAGCAATGGCAGATTTACACGTGCCAATTTGCGCAGTAACTTTATTATATAAAAAAGGTTTTTTTAAACAACAAATTAATAATGATTATCAAAATGAACTTGAAGATGATTGGGATTTTCAAAATATTTTAGAAGATACTAGTAAAAAAATATTAGTAAATATTAAAGGTGAAGATATTCTTGTAAAGATTTGGAAATATGAACAAAAAGGAATTGATGGATATAAAGTGCCACTATATTACCTTGACACAGATTTAAATGAAAACCCAGAATGGGCGCAAGACATAACTAATAGATTATATTTAGGAAACAGATTATACCAAGAAATTGTTTTAGGAATCGGAGGAGTTCGAGCACTTCAAGCAGTTGGCGAAGATAAAATTGAAAAATTTCACATGAACGAAGGACACAGCTCATTTTTAACTCTTGAACTATATAGACAACACGGTGAAAACACTGGACACTGGGATGAACACCACGTAAGAGAACAATGCATATTTACAACTCACACGCCGGTTCCGGCAGGACACGACAAATTTCCATATGAAGAAATATTCGATGCAATTAGACCTCAAACAAATCTAATTCCACTACAATTAAAAAAATTAGCAGGAGAAGATATGTTAAATACAACAAAACTTGCAATGAGTTTTTCAAATCATATTAATGCAGTTGCTGTAAAACATGGGGAAGTAACTAAAACAATGTTTCCAGAATATGAAATTCATTCAATTACAAACGGAATCCACACAAACACATGGACACATAATGAAGTAAAAAAACTTTTCGATAAGTATATTCCAAACTGGAAAACAGATTCTACACAACTAAAAAAAGCATTTCAAATACCAGATAAAGAAATATTAAATGCTCATAAAATTGCAAAACAAGAATTAATTGAATTTGTAAATAACGAAAATATTACTGGGGCAAAATTAAAATCAGAAATATTAACAATTGGATTTGCTAGAAGATTTGTAAGATATAAACAAGCTGATTTAATTTTTGAAAATTTATCCCAATTAAAAAATTTAAAAGGAAAAGTACAATTTATTTTTTCAGGAAAATCTCACAGAAATGACGGAATTGGAAAAGGAATTATGCAAAGAGTAATTCAAAAAGCAAGAGAATTAAATGGAGACATTGAAATTGCATTTTTAGAAAATTATGACATTGAAATTGCTAAAAAATTAATTGCTGGTTGTGATTTATGGCTAAATACGCCAGTTTTACCACTTGAAGCATCAGGAACTTCTGGTATGAAAGCAGCAGCAAATGGATGTCTACATTTTTCAAGACTTGACGGATGGGCAATTGAAAGTTTTCAAAAAAATGGAGGAGGATTTCCAATAACAGACAAAGATGATTTTTTTAATACACTAGAATTTAAAATAATACCTAAATATAACTGTAACTATTCAAACCAATGGGTTGGTGAAATGAAATTAGCAATAGCAAACGCAGGAAGTTATTTTAATACTCACAGAATGGCAAAGGAATATGTTGAACTTGCTTACAAATTTAAATATGAAGATATTAAAGAAAATTAATTATAATTTTCTAAACTAATTTAAAATATCCTTAAATAAATAAAATACACTTATTTCCCAAATCTACAAACTACAACATTATAATTTTTCTATGAATTATCTATAAATTTTAAACAAGAATTTGGTATATTTTTTTAATTAAAATAATCTTAACTAAAAAATTAAAACACATACTTAATTAAAAAAATGTCCAAAATAAATTATGGAAAACTCTAATTTTTTATTTGAAATATCATGGGAAGTTTGTAACAAAGTTGGAGGAATTTACACAGTAATTACATCTAAAGAAAATGTAATAAATTCTAAATTTGAAAACTATTATCAAATCGGACCATATATTGAAAATTCTAAACATTATTTTATTGATAAACCAATTTCTCCTCAACTAAAAAAAGCAAAAGCAATTTTAGAAAAACAAGGCATAACAATTCATTTTGGAACATCAAAATATAATGACAAAATAAATGTTATTTTAATTGATTATGAAAAATATGGTCATAAAATAAATGAAATAAAAGGACAACTATGGGAAAATTATCAAATTGATTCCCTAAACTCAGACTGGTATGATTACGACAATCCAATCCTATGGTCTTGGTGTGCTGGAAAAGCAGTTGAAGAAATTTCAAAACAAATTTCAAACCCAGTTGATAAAGTATTACTTCATGCTCATGAATGGATGAGTGGAGGAGCAATTTTTTACACAAATTTAAATTCAAATAAAAATAAATTTAAAACTATTTTCACAACACATGCAAGTATATTAGGTAGAAGTTTATCTGAAAATAATATTAATTTAAAAGACGAATTAACAACTCTATACCCAAATGAATTTTCATATAAAATGGGAGTTTCAACAAAACACCAAACTGAAAAAGCACTAGCAAATCACTCAGACTGTTTCACAACTGTAAGTGATATAACTAATGATGAAGTTAGTTTTTTTTATAATAAATCGGCAGATATGATTTTATATAATGGATTTGGAAATGAAAAAATTAAAAGTTTAGATTTATTAAATGCTAAATTTTACAAATCAAGAAAACAAACAAATAAATTATTAAAAAATATATTTTCAAAAGTCCCTGAAATGGACCCAGATAAAACTAAATTATTTTATACTTCTGGGAGAAATGAATTTAAAAATAAAGGTTTTGATTTATACATAAAATCATTAGCAAAATTAAATACTCAATTAATAGAAGAAAAAAGTGAAATTACATTAATTAATTTTTTCTTAGTTCCAATTGGAGAATTTGAAGCATTAAATCTTGAAAAAACAGATGAAATTCCTATGAAAACTCACAATATTGGAAATCACCAAATTTTAGATGAATTAAAAAAAAATGGATTACAAAATTGTCCAGGAGATAAAGTATTCAACATATTAGTTCCTAAATATTTAAATGGTGAAGCGGCGATTATTTCCCTGATAATTGCATCTTTATTTTTTCATGCTTTTTATTTTTATAATTAGGATATATTTCAATTGATAAGAATAGTAAAGAGGAGATAGATGATGTTGAGCATTTAATCTTTCTTTAAAATATTACAACGACTACAAAAATAAGATTAATTTATCTTATTACAAGTATTATAAGAGATTCTTCTTATTTAGAAAGTTCTAAAACATTTGGATCGAGGGTAAAATAATAATTAAATAATCTACCTAATAGTTTTCCGACCATTATACCTAATAGAGCTCCTCCAAGTATATCTATTGGGTAATGAACACCCACGTATATTTGAGCGAACGAAACTGCAAATGCCCAAATAAAAAGACTGATTTTTAATCGTTTTGAGATAAAACCAATAGTTGTAATGAGAAAAAAACTTAAGGCAAAATGGTTTGTAGCGTGAGATGATGTAAAACTATATCCACCACCACATGGAACTCTTTTGATAATTAAAGATTGCATCTGAACATCATTACATGGCCTTATTCTTTGTACAGATTCTTTTACAATTTTTGAACTCAAAGTATCGCTGATTCCAAAATTGAGAAACAGAAACAAAACGAGAAACCATCCATTTTTTTTAAAATTAAATATAGAAAAAGCTACAATGAAAAGATATAAGGGAACCCAGAATAATTTTTCCCTTATCAAAGGTAATATCAAATCAAAAAAGTCATTGGACAATGTAGTATTCACCCATTGAAATAGTTGTTGATCTATATCTAACAAAGATAAAATCATATCAAAGGTTTTCGTGCAACTATAATCATTCTATTTGATTTTACTTGATCGTAGGGGACTAATGAGTAATCTCCAAATACTTCAATAATATCAAAACCAACTTGTTCCAACATTTTAAGTAATTCTTCACGATTAAAACCATAAACAGATTCTGTAAATTGGTAATTATGGTTATCAACCGAAAATTCAATTGATTTACGAATATAATTATTTACAAGCTTTCGTTCAATAACAAAGTCAACATCTTTTCTTTTAATGGTTTCATTAAAAACTAGATTTTCTATAACTTTATAACTGTTCATGAAATCTATAATGAATAAACCACCTTTTTTTAAACCGAGATAATTATTCCTCAATACATTTACATGTTCTCTCATTGTTTTGAAATATCCGAAACTAGTAAACAAACTAAAGATACCATTAAAATAGTTTGTTCGAAATAGATTTCTCATGTCATGTATATAAAATGTCAACCATTCAGATTCATATTCTTGTGCATAAGCAATACTTTCTTCAGATATA
>JAVJHY011488835.1:0-13251 GCA_035593235.1 Phascolosoma agassizii | reverse complement strand
CTGGTGACCGCCGATATCGCCCTTGCCTATTTCGATTATGACTATACGGACAATAGCCTGAAAGATCCCAGCGGCGTTGCTGGTGACGTGGATATCAAGTGGTCGGTGACACCGTTGACGACAGTACGGGCTACTGTTGGTGGTGGCCCCAGTGAAACAACGACCAGTGGTGTATCTTCGACCGTTGGCACTGATATCGGGTTAGGCGTTGATCACGATCTGCGACGGAACCTTACGCTAAGCGCTGATCTGAAGTTGTCCAACTCGGATTATGAAGGTGCTAGTAATGGCCGCGAAGACGATAAGACGACAGCGACGGTTGGTGCTGATTACAAGCTCAATCGGAACCTGTTTGCTGGTGCGGAATATACATTTGAGGAGCGCGACTCCAACATCGATACCAACGATTACGACAAGAACGTATTCATGATTTCGGTGGGTGCGCAATTCTAACGTGATCAATGGATGTTTTGCACGGTTGCAAAATCGGGCATATTAGACAAGAATCCCCCTTCGGTATGAATGGGGGATTTTTTGTGAGGAGATGGGCGTGACGCGATTGTTACGGCATTTAGCAATTTTCCTGACTCTGGTGATGGTTTCAGGTTCTTTGCATGCACAACAGCTTGTTTATACGCTGGGATCCGGTGACGAAGTCAGGATTACGGTGTTTGGCGAAGAGGATCTGTCCGGCAAATTTGTGGTGGGTGGTGAAGGGCAGCTGGCCCTTCCGCTGATCGGCAGTGTTTCGGCCGTTGGCAAAAGCCTGAGTAATCTGGAAGAAGATGTTACGGCACTTTTGGCGGACGGATATTTGACGCACCCGCGGGTCAGTATCGAAGTCCTGAATTACCGGCCCTTTTACGTTATGGGTGAGGTCAATGAGCCCGGCAGTTATTCGTATGTGAGTGGTATGACAATCATGAACGCTGTGGCACTTGGCGGTGGTTTTACGCACAGGGCAAAAAAGGAATTGATCACAGTGCTCAGGGCGACCGATAATTCCCAAACACCCGAGACCGTATCGCCGGAAACCATCGTGCTGCCAGGTGATATTGTTCGTGTTGAGGAGCGGTTTTTTTAGGCACCGGCATGAACCGGGTTATAGTGTCATTCAGCAATGGTGTGGTTTTGTATGGCTGTTGGAACTGGACATGGCATGAATACGACACAGGTTGGCGGGACATCAATAGATCGTCAGCCATAGATAATAATGGACGGACAGGGATTTATTGATTTTGGACAAGATGGTTGACGAGCCCGCAAATAGTACAGACCAGACTGAGCCCGAGCGGGGGGTGCCTGCCGTTGACCGTTGGGCTCGACCTGGTAGCCTTGATGGTGGCGATAGCGAAATTGATCTGCGGGAACTTCTCTATACGCTATGGCGGCGGAAATCCCTGATCCTGGCAGTGGGCCTCTTGATTACATTGCTGGCCGCGTTAATCGTCCTGCAAATCACGCCGCGCTACACGGCGAGCACCAGCGTGGTGCTGGAGCAACGCCAATCCAACGTTGTTGATATTGAGAGCGTGGTTTCCGGCATCTCGACAGAGATGGCGACAGTCCTGAGCGAAGTTGAAATCATACACTCTTCATCACTGATCCGCCGCGTGGTCAGGAAGCTAAATCTGACCCAGGACCCGGAGTTCAATGGTGATTTGAAAAAGGCACCGTGGTATGCGGATGCCCTTAGTCTTGATGCCTATGTTCCGGAATCTTACCTGATTGCGGCTGGCTTGAAAAAACCGAAGGACATGTCGCTGAGTGAGACCGAGGTGCAGGAAAATCTGGAGTCAAAAGTTGTATCGGCGGTCATCTCGCGGTTATCTGTGACTCCCGTACGACGGTCACTGGTTATCACCATCTCGTTTACATCGGAAAACGCACGCAAAGCCGCCCTGATCGCCAATACAATTGCGGACAACTATATTGTCGATCAACTTGAGGCCAAGTTCGAGGCGACCCAAAGGGCCACGTCTTGGCTCAATGACCGTTTGGGTTCGCTCCGAGACCAGGTCCAAAAGGCCGAGGCCGCCGTGGAGGCGTACCGTGAGCTGGCGGCGAGTCAGGTTGGGCAGAGTAGCAACCTCACGTCACAGCAATTGGCTGAAGTTAATTCACAACTGATCTTGGCTGGCGCTCAACGGGCGGAAGCTCGGGCGAGACTGGAGCAGGTCGAAAACCTGATCTCAACCGAAGGAGATTTAAACTCTGCCGCCGAGGTCTTGAGTTCCCCACTTATTCAACGCTTGCGTGATCAGGAAGCGCAGGTCCTGCGCAATGTTTCCGAGCTCGAGTCCCGTTACGGTGAGAAACACCCGCAAATGATCAAGGCCAGGGCAGAGCTTCGCGATCTGCGCCAGTCGATTGGCCGAGAAGTTAAGAAGATCGTACAAAGCTTAAGAAACGAGATGGAAGTTGCCCTGGCACGGGAGCAAACACTCAAGAGCAGTCTGCGCGGGCTGGAGTCGCAAAGCGGTCAACAGAATAAGGCTTCCATCCGACTTCGGGAATTGGAGCGTGACGCCAATGCAAACCGTCTATTGTACGAAAATTTCCTATCTCGGTTCAAGGAAACCAGCGAACAGGCGGACCTGCAACAGGCAGATGCGCGAATTATTTCGAAGGCCGACGTGCCGCTGATCCCATCGTACCCTAAGAAGAAACTGACCGTCATTCTGGCTGCCATTGGATCCATATTCCTGGGAGTCGTCTTGGTGTTCCTCATTGAACGCATCGACAATACTTTCCGAAGTGCAGAACAAGTGGAACATTCTACAGGCGTGCCAGCGGTCGGCATGATACCACTGGCCACCGGTATGTTCGGGCGCGCCAATGTGGCGAAGTACCTCGCTAGCCATCCCACATCCTCCATCGCCGAGTCTGTACGGTCGCTTAAGACGTCGCTGACGCTCTCTAATGTGGATAATCCACCGAAGGTGGTTTGCATTACCTCCAGTGTTCCCGCTGAGGGCAAATCAACAGCCGCCCTGTGGCTTGCGCAGGTCGCGGCAAGCTCCGGGCAAAAAACTTTATTGATCGATTGTGATTTGCGGCGTCCATCAGTCCACCGCGCGGTTGAAATGGACAATGATCCGAGCATTGTCGAACTGCTGACAGAGGAGTGCAGCATTGATGAGGCGGTCAGAAAAGATGAGGCCAGCGGCATGTTCGTTTTGCCGGCCAAGTCCATTCAAGCCAGTGCTCTTGATCTTCTGTCATCCAATAATATGGAACGAACGATTCGGTTGTTCAGGGAACATTTCGATTTTGTCGTGATTGACGCGCCACCATTGTTGGCTGTTTCAGATGCCAAAGTCATCGGGCAATTGGCCGATGCTGTGTTTTACGTCGTCAAGTGGAATTCTACGCCGCGCGGGCTAGTTCAAACCGGTTTGCGGGCAGCAGCAGATGCCAATTTGAAAATTTCAGGCGCGGTTCTGAGTCAGGTCAACCTGAAAAAACACGCCCGTTATGGTTACGGCGATACCGGCTACTATTACGGTAAATACAAAGATTACTATTCCACTTGATCATGAGACAATTATCCAAAGTCACTATCCTGGTTCTGACGATTTTGCTTGGTGGCAGCATCTTGTGGCTGGCCGTTGCAAACACCGGGGCGGCATTTGCGCTGATGGATACACAGCCGCTTCGATCACGCCTACAGCAACACCAGGACCTGAATGCTGAACAGTTGCTTGCTCTCAACGCGGCTCAGCATGCATCTCTGGATTGGCATTGGACATCCCAGGCCCATCAGGATCTGGTTTCCACAGGAATATCCCTGGCAACATCCGTAGACGATCCGGCGGACCGAGAATTGTGGCTGGAGCGTGCGGAACGGTCCCTTGAGGCGGGATTGTTACGCTCACCCGCTGATGCCGCTGCATGGGCACGATTGAGCTTCCTGCGCCTACAGGACGATGCGCCTCATCATGGCGCGAAAGATGCTTTGGTCATGTCATTGTTGACAGGTACTTTCGAAAAATCCTTGTTGTTCCCACGCCTTGACTATGGGATCAGACTTTGGGACCAGTTGTCGGAGGATGAGCGTCTAATTATTCGCAGGCAAGTCGTATTGGCGGATCGAATTGATCGTGCGCGGCTCGCCAGAATGGCTCATCAACACCGCCGCGCCATGAAGATCATTGTGTCCAGCATGGCCGAGGACCTGGAACGATTCCCAGGATTCATTCGGCAATTGAACAAGTGACATGGTTCAGTCAAGGACGGAAAGGTAACGCCTATTCGCCCATTATTTCCGCGTTGGCCATGCCTGGCTCCAGGCTAGGCCGACAATCAGGGCATAAAATACGGTGAGACCCGGGATCTGAAGACTGAAATCGACGATGGCATGGGCGCCGACCAGTCAGGATGCTGCCAGCCCAACGGCCGCATACTCCTTGCGCCGCCGCCGCTTAATCAGACCGTATATGTAGACCGCCATTAACCACAGGAATGAAAGAACTATTAGGATAGTTGCCGGCAGGCCGATCTCAAAGGCGAGCTCCAGGTAACTGTTATGCGCCTTGTCCCAATTGTACCTCATGAGTTGTTGTGTCTTGTATGACCGGAAGGCCTTCTGAAAAGTGCAGTATCCCGAACCCGTCAACGGGCCCGCCGCGGGAATGGGTCAACAGCAGTGCAGTAGCGGTCAGTAATAGTGTTGTCACCGGCTGCCACGCTCTCGAAAACACGCGTTCGACAAACACCTGAAACAGCTCTCGCGTTGTCATGGTATCGGCGAAATACCGTCCGGCGGTCTGGAATAGAAGAACAATAATGGCCTGCACGCCAAGTCCGGCAAATGTCGCATAACCGTTTCTATTGACAGAAATGCTGGTCAGGTCCCTCAGGTAAGCACACTTGTCGAACCACATGATCGTCTCAACGCCTAAAAAACACAATCACTCCATACAGCGCATGGATCTCTGAGGCGATGACAATGGAATTGAGGGCGAGAGCAGCATCGACCGTATGGGCGAAATATCCGGACCGATAACCAAGACACGCCACCATAGGTCAGCAAACCCATCAATGCGGTCAGGCTCGAGTGCTAATCCAGGTTGATGCTTGATGCAGCTTGTTGTCCGAGCAGTGCCGAACTTCGGAAAATAGGGAGTGCACAACTTCAGGGGATAACCATGTGGTGCTCTGAAATGATATCAGATCACAACTCACACCCACAGTACAAAGCTAGGTCACATTCGGTGCAGGCAACGATCCTCGTTCTTGGAACTGAAAATGTGCGAACTGATTCTGCGATGAGCATGATAGAAATGATGAGGCACAACAAAGACCACGACCACGGTCTGTTGGAGGCAAATGGAAGTGGCGCCAAAAGAACTGTGGTCAGGAGCGTCCAAAATAATACTCGTTGAAATACGATGGTCTCTCGGTGCAACGCGTTAACGTTTCTCGACTAGGCTCATGGAAACCCATATTTGCCCCTGACTACCGCCCTTTGCGGCATAGGTAAAGAGTCCCCACTTGTCTTGTTTTTTCAACAAAGTGAGCGGAACGCTAGAGGGAATCTTAAAGGCGATAGAAAAAGTGGTCGCCGGCCCGGTTCTGCCGTTAACGTTATCGGTTTTGCTAAACCAGGTTTCCGTTACAGCGATTTCTTTGTTGTTCTCATCACCGCTGTTGAGATTGACATCGTTTGGCTTATCTGTAACAGCCTCTTCGGTGCCCTGAGCCGCCTGTTCTGATAAAGTTTCACCCTCCTCCATCGACGACAATTCATTTGCTCCGACACCCATTCTAGTCACGGATTTCGTTTCCATGACCAAAAATTCGCCATCAATGGCGAGCGTCGACAGCTGCCAGCACTCTGACTCCTGGAAATTTGGGCAAATGCTCTGGATCGCACCAAAGATGGTTCGAGTTGAGGTGTTGACTTTGAGGGCGCCCCTAAAGTTCCAGGCATTTTCATCCGACTGAGACTGTTCGCCGACAACTAAAGTCGTGATCTTTGCATCAATATTTGACGCGAAGGCTTCAAGATGCGTTCTGGCAGCAAATTTGATCTCCCGACTGCTGGGCCCCACAATGGCCTGTTGGGAGGTTTCGGGGCTAGCGAGGTGGAAATAGAGGCCCCCAGCGCCAAGCACGATCAAAAGCAATAACAAGATGAGTTTTTTCATGGAAGCCTAATCGAGAGCTCTGTTAGAAATTAAAATATAAACCAGCAGATTGCGCCAGTCATGCACCGAAACTTGTATCAGGTCAATGGGTTATGATATTCATGGCAATGGTGAGTATTAGATTTCTAATGTTCCATGACATCACATCAAATTATCAGTCTTGATCTTAGGCTGTTGCAATTAATCTGTGGGCATTGCCATCCAGGACCAGACAGGATAATTGATCCGAAAAATACGCGCCTGTATCCAAAGATATGCGGTTTGGTTTGAACTCAACTGTACGCGTAATCGTATGCCCGTGAACAATAACCTTCTCGAACAAACCCGTGTAATTCATAAATGCATCACGTATCCACAGAAGATCCTGTGATGACTGATTTGACAGTGTTTCGTCAGGGTTTACCCCAGCATGGACGAATAAAAAATCGCCCAACGTGAATGATTTCTGCAAGTTATTCAAAAACCTCCAGTGAGTTTCCGGTAATGTGTCGCGTAGGGCACCAGCTGTATCATAAAGTATGTTTGTTTTTGGAATGCCCGGTGGCATTGATACGCCGTAACTGAGAAGTGTCTCTGTACCGCCATACCGTAGCCAACCAACCGAATCCATCGGGTTTTCGAGGAACCCCAACATAGCTTCTTCGTGGTTACCCATGAGTGGGATTATATTTACACCGGGAAAGTCCAAATTGACCATGGTTTCAAGGACTTGCTGGCTTTGCATTCCTCTATCGACGTAATCACCCAGAAAAATCAAATGCTTATTCTTGTCAAAGTATTGCTGCCAGTCACTTGTAATTTTGTCTAGGAGACTGGCAAGTAGGTCCGAACGCCCGTGTATGTCACCGATCGCATAAACGACAGCATCCTCAGGCACACGCGCATCAGTCAATGAAATTGATGACTGTTGCTGTGCTGCCGACGGTTTTGAACTTAGTAAACTACTAAAGAATTGCCTTAACATTTGGGTGACAAATGACTTCTGAAAATTGTTTCTATACGCACAAAGTAGAACAAATTAAGGAGTGCACGTCTAACCCAAGTTCCATGTAGTCCAAAATAGGTAGGGCCCTTGAGAGACGTAAGACGGCAATTCATTTAGTATTCGAATAATCAAGATGACAAAATATGATGGCCTATTTGGTGCCTTTTCGGAATTTTTGTTTGCAACAATGTTTTGTTGAAATGAAGTAACTTCATTTTGCTCGTATTTCCCGATAAACTCACTTGCAGGTCCGCTGAGGCGATTAACAGAGTGAAACGATTAATTATAATTTTTTCAGTGCTCATGGTTTTTTTGACCAAAAGTACAGCATTGCTTTCCGATTTCGACGATGGGAGAGAAGCCTACCACAATGGTGATTTTGAGACGGCCCTAAGGGAGTGGACATCTGTTGCTGTGCATGGCAATGCCCAGGCGCAGTTTCTTGTTGGTTCCATGTACGACAAGGGTGAAGGTGTACCGCAGGATTATGAGGCTGCCGTTAGTTGGTTTCAACGTGCTGCAGATCAAGGACATATTTTTGCCCAATACAATCTCGGCCTGAGTTATCACTACGGAAACGGCGTTCCAGTCGAATTTATTACAGCCGTAATTTGGTACAAATTGGTAGCAGAAAACGGAAATTCAGATCCTCAAAATTGGCTGCCTGTCATGTATTCAATGTATAATTTGGGCGTAATGTACGCCAATGGTGAAGGGGTCTCCCAAGATTACATCATTGCCCATATGTGGTGGAGCATCTGCGCTTCTATGGGAAATGAAGATGCCAGAAAGAACCGCGAAAAAATTGAACGAGATTTATCGCCCGCTGAGCTTGAGACTGCAAATTGGTATGCAATCGAGTGGATTGAGAAATACATGCAATGATTCCTCTAATGAAGTTCGCTGATTGCAACGTTTGTGTCGCGGTTTTGTGAGAGACGAAGTGGTCGGGCCGGCAGATCTGATTCAATTATGCTATATCAAAGATTTGCAGAGAGGTTTGAGAAAACAAAGTGCATGGGAACGCATACGGCTGCATAACGTTTCCCCAAACCTTTACCCCACAGCCGCATATTATTAGAGTTGAACAAGGAAGTAAGAATTCACATCAGGGAAAATTTGTGTGAATGTCACTGCGGAAAGGCCGTCGATGCACCTGCAGTAGACCTCTGTCAATAGACAACCAATTTGCCCATTTCGCTCCAGTCCAATCAATTTTGGGTATGCCACATTTGTTTGGGCGAAATGGAACAATGCTCGAATCCGGACCTCAAAGCACAATGTGGTGATATAATCGACATTTAGCAGATGTTCCATCGACAATTGATAACAATTTAACCTATTGGTATTACACGTAAAATACTTATGGCAATATTTCCAATTGCATTACGGTGAAATATATGGCGAATTGGGGATAATTACATCGCCCTAATACTTGCTTGGAAGTAAATGGGGCCGGTGTTTCAGAGTGGGAAAAGCTTTTCTTGGAAGTTAAAATCCAACGTTTAATTGGCTGCTTATGTGGTGCGATCATGATGATGATGTGCTCGCAGGCCAGTGCTGTTTCGTTGCAGGCTGAAATCTCGGCCATGCTTGCGGATCACAAACGACTGGTTGCCGCTCAAGCCGATGTATCGCAGGCTACCGAATCAACGGCTGAAGCACGTGGCGAATGGGCACCGGAGTTTTCTATCACCGCCAGCGGGGGATACGAGTGGCAGAAAAATGGCGATGACCGCGCTGACACTTCTATGCCACCGCGCGAAGTCGCTTTGTCTCTTACCAGGACATTGTGGGACTTTGGTTTGACAGCATCAAATGTCGAGCAGGCTGAATTGAGCGAAACACAATCGACTCAATCTCTCGACTCTACCCGCCAGCAACTTATTCTGGAGGGCGTCCAGGCTTATCTGGAGGTGCTACGCACACATCAGCTGGTGTTGTTTGCCAAGGAATCCGTAAAAAACATTAAGCATCAGGCGGATCTGGAAGACTCCCGGGTTCAACGCGGAGCTGGCGCTCCAACGGACGTTTTGCAAGCTAAACGACAGTTGGCAGGTGCAGAATCACGTCTGACCCAAGCTGTCGGCGCGCTCAAAATTGCGAACAACCGATATCGGGCTGTGTTTGGTCATGATTCTGGAATGGTCGAAGATATGGCCTCTCCCATGACACCCTACCTGGTTGTGCCGGAGACTTTGAATTTTGCAATTGGCAATGCATTGGAATCCAACCCAGAGTTAATGGCGAGCGCCACAGAAGCAGACATTGCTCGCAAAAATATCAGGATCACGGATCTGGAAGAGTTCTATCCAACGATTGATGTGTCTCTTGAGCGGTCAATGCATAAAGATCTTGGTGGTACTGCGGGTGAGGACCATGAAACATTGGTCAAGGTTGAGCTGAGCTATGATTTTAATCTGGCGATGACGGCGATGAACACGCTGCGTGCATCGGAGTATGCAACAGTAGCAGCAACCAACCGTTATGGTGATGAACGAGATCGTGTGGAAGAACAGGTGCGCAATGCCTGGGATAGCCTGGATACTGCCAGAAACAATGCCGAGCATCTGGTCAATCAGGCTGACATTGCGGCAGAATTTCTCGAATTGGCTCGCAAGGAACGTCAGCTTGGTGAGCGATCTCTGATTGACGTACTGGCTGGTGAAACAGCGCTGATCAATGCCAACAGTGAAGCCACCTCCGCCCAGACTGATGTAGCTTTGGCAGTTTACGGTTTGCTGGCTGCTATGGGGCATTTGGAACTCGATCTTCTTCAGTAAAGTTGATATTCCCGCCGATGTTTGAGCCCGCCTGATAATTGAGCTAGCGGGCGCATCGGTTGCATTAAAATATCCGTTAAATAGAATCGAGCTCCCCCGGTTGCTTGACCGAGCAGATTCGGATGCCTAATTTTTTTTAACACAAAGCTTTGTGTTTCGAGCAGATGGGAGTATAGTTTAATTAACAGGTGTGTCTCGTGCGGATGTGCTCAAAACTAAAGATCCGGCATTTGGACGATAGTCCTATCCCGCGGTCACCCTGTAAAAAGGCGATGTGTCAAAAAAAGCGCTGTCCGATTTGCTCTTGAATTGGAAGGCCACGTGGAACGACATTCACAGGGGTGTTAAGCCTTGCCTAATGAGATTATCGGACTTGACGGTAAAAATTCCGACGAAAAGCAAACTAGTGTCGTCGAATCGGCGAGTGCCTCCGTGGTGGAAATCCCGGGTGGCGATTGGTTGATTCGAGCCGACTTTTCGCGCCAGGGTCCCGATCTCCTGTTAACCGGCCAGAATGGCGAAAGTGTACTCGTTCGCGGTTTCTTCAATAACGCCAATCCACCGGATTTGGCGACCGAAGGTGGTGCTGTCTTGAAGGGCGATCTTGTCGTCCGTCTGGCTGGACCACTTGCGCCGGGTCAAGTCGCCCAGGCAGCAGATACGGCCATTGGCGAGCCCATTGGTCGAATCACTACGGTTGACGGTACGGTCGAGATTGAACGGGTCGATGGTACCCGCGTGACAATTGAAGAAGGGGATTCTGTCTTTCAAGGCGATTTGGTGATTACTGCAGATGACGGTTCTGTGGACATTGAATTTGCTGATGAATCTGTATTTTCACTTGGTGCCGAGGGGCGCATTGTACTGGATGAAATGATCTATGATCCTTTCAGTCAGGAAGGCTCTTTTGGCATTTCCCTGGTCACCGGCACCTTTGCATTCATCAGTGGTAATATCGCCAAGACGTCACCCGACGCCATGGTGCTGGATACACCGGTAGCCACCATTGGTATTCGCGGTACCACCCTTGTGGGTGAAGTTGGTGGCGAAGGTAATAGCAGCTTCTCGCTATTGCCTGATCCGGACGGAACCGTGGGTGAGGTCGTGCTCGCCAACGCGGCTGGCGTGGTTGTTATTAACGCTGTTGGTGCGACGGTATTTATCGCCAGCGCAAATGATGCGCCATCTGATCCGGTCATTTTGAGCCCTGAAGAAATTGCCCAAACCTATGGCAGTGTTGCGACAAATTTACCGGGCGAATCGTCGCAAGGGCTGGGAACGGGACCGGAAGGTCCGGGCGAGCCCGCCGAGCAGTTGACGCCGGAGCAGATACAGGCGCTTGGTGAAATTAATCAGAGTATTGCCGATGCCATCAATGTGGGTATCCAGCAGCAGGTCGCTTTCCAGCAGCAGTTCCAACAGGCGCAGTCATTGGTCGAGGATATTCTGGCGCCGAAGGACTTGTCGCCAGAGGATGTTCAGCAGATCACAGCGGATATTTCAGCAGCAGTAAATCCCGGATTTGGCGCTTCTGTCGAAACCTTTAATGCCAGCGTTACCGCAATTTCCGATGCGAGTAGCGTGGCCGCGGCTGCGGAAACTGAAGCCGCTGCTCAGTCAATTTCAATTAATTCGTCGGCAACAGGTTCTCTGAGCGTTGCTGACACAGGACTAACCACGACCCAGGCCGGCAATATTGCAGACGTTATCACGTCACCCCTGGATGCGCTCAATGCTGCGGCCGCCATTTCCGCCGCGGCGGCAGCGTTAGCAAAAGTGAATGAAGCGGCGGCTACCTTTGCGGCTACAGGCGAGGAAGTTCCGCAAAATATTCAAGATGCGCTCGCGGTGGGCACGGTGCTCTCAACGGCGGCAGCCAATATCGCGGCAGTCATCCAAGCGGTTGTCGACGCATCAACGACAGTCATTGATGCAGCGGTCGCAGCGGCAAAGGCCAACCCGAGCGACGCGTACAATCAGGCATTAATCGCGGCTGCTACAAGTCAAACAAACGCGATCAATGATCAATTGGTAGCCGCTGGCGCTGGCATTACGAATATTGCCAATCTTTCAGATATTCTGGTCGATGTTAACAGTGCCCTGACTGCCATTTCTGCAGCTCTGAGCGCATCACCGGATTTGCAGGCCGTTGTTTCAAGCACCCTTTCGTCTGCCACGAGTGCGGTAACGGCAGCGGAAGAATCGGCGCTTGCTGCCGAAAATACCATTGCTGTAACGGGCATTGATCTCACTGACGCGTCCGCGATCCAGACATTTGTAAAGGCGCAGGCTGCCGAAGCGTCCACCAAGGCCGATCTGGCGCAGACACGGTTGCAGGACGCTGACGACGCGCTTATCAATTATCAGCTGGCGGCACCTATTGATGCGTCGGCGCGTGCGGCTTTAGCCCGCTTGACGGAAAAGGTCAATGTGGCGGAAAGTGGAGCCGTGGGCGCATCCCAAAGTATTGGGAATGCTCAGGAGCTACGAGAGGCGGCGGACCAGTTCCGAAGTGGAGAAGCCGCCAATGCCGTAACCAACGCAGGCACGACACGCGACGCGGCGGCCACAACTGCAGCCACAGAAAACACCCAGGCGAATAACGCCGCTGACGCCGTTCTTGCTGCCCGGGCCGGCTTGGTCAGCAAATTGGTAACCGCCGTTGTTGAGGGTGCCAAGCTTCAAGCGTGGAATGAATCTGTGGCATCGGCACAAGCATTGGTGGGTGACGCGCAAGGTCCTGCTTATGACGCTGATGGGCAGGAAACCCCAACGGTAGCTAGCGCAACTCAGGCGCTCGCTGATGCCAATGAAGCCAAAGCCAACCCGCCATCTGATCTGTCCGGCTCCTTGCTGGAAGCCTATTTGGTGTTGCAAGACCAATTGATTGTTAATGCGGAAGCCGAACTGGCCTTCCGGATCAGTATCAAGGCGTTATTCGACGATACGCTTGCGACGGCGCAAGAAAATCAGTCTGCAGCCCAAACCTCAGCGACTAACGCCCAGGTTGCGGCGGATCAGGCCGAATTGGCAGTTGAAGGCCTGGTTACCGCATCGGCGGGCAGCGCGGATGGCGAGATACTGATTACGTCCAATATCTCCGGTATAGAATTTACCATTAGCGTGGCGTCCTCTGATGAAGGCGAACTCACTGGAACGGCGTCGACGCCATTCACCGCGGCAACATCCGACGATGCGGCTGTGGAGCAGGTTGATACACTGACGATCTCCGGCGCGGTCGAGGAGGATGATACTTATAGCGTCACATTGTCGTCGACGGATCTGACGCCGGACTTTAGCGCCGTTACCGTTACCTACACGGCGACCAGTT
>JAVJHY011488724.1:0-13257 GCA_035593235.1 Phascolosoma agassizii | reverse complement strand
TTTGCACCT
This sequence comes from Phascolosoma agassizii, assembly GCA_035593235.1. Lineage (NCBI taxonomy): Eukaryota > Metazoa > Annelida > Sipuncula > Phascolosomatiformes > Phascolosomatidae > Phascolosoma > Phascolosoma agassizii. Next base: position 13,248 of record JAVJHY011488724.1, on the reverse strand, counting down.
CCATCAAAACCGGTAACCCTCAATTTTTCAATCGATGTGTCAGATCAAGTCTGAACTACTACACCTAATCGTTTCCAGGCAAATGAATTCTCTCGTCCTATCCTTAATCGTACTCCAATGTCTGTGCCCTAGATAATAGTCAGTCGCTTATTGTTCCGATTCGTCGTTTAAGGCTCGAAATAATAATTCAGCGGCGCAATGGAACAAGCGTTTGATTAGCCCTCTCAGCAACGGTAATGTCCGTTGAACGGAGTTTGTATTAAGGCGCGCAAGTGCGGATGACACGATCTAAAGACGTTCAACGTGACCAATAGTATCGGCGTCGTCGGCGCTGGGATCGTTGGCGTACAGGTCGCGCGCGCCCTGCAACACGCTGGACATCGCGTTACGTTAATTGACCAAGAGCAACCGGGTCTGGGGACGTCGTTTGGCAATGCTGGTTTCATCGCCACCGATGAGATTTTTCCGCTTGCGCATGGCAGGGTCTTACGGTCACTGCCGAAAATGCTTATGGATCCGTTGGGACCGCTAAGCGTGCGATGGCAAGAAACACCCCGTTTGCTTCCTTGGTTTTTGCGCTATGCACGTGCTTGCTCGACGCGCGCTAGTGCGCAAAGTATTCAGGCACTTGCAGACATTCAACGACAAGCGAGCGGCGCGTGGCAGCGAGCAGCGGAACGCGACGGCCTACACCGCTTATTGCGCAAATCCGGCTCTTGGAAGCTGTTTGAAACAGAAAGCGCCTATCGCGCCACGGCGGCCGAACGCGCGACCCAAAAACGCTATGGCATTTCGTGGCACGATGCCACCATTGAAGAAATTCGTGAACGGATTCCGGAACTCGGCCCCTCGATAAAGCACGGCGTTTTTTTTCCGGACGGGATGAGTGTGGTGAATTCACTCGCCATGACGGACGCCATTATGCAACGGTTTCTCGATGCGGGCGGTATTTTCGAAATCGGCAAGGTCGCCCGTGTCGCGCATAGCCCTGGGTCAAAAATCGCCATATATCGACAGGGCCGGGAAATCATCTTCGATAAAATCGTGATTGCTGCAGGGCATCTTAGTGGCCGTCTATTGAAGCCTATGAGACTTAACGTGCCAATCGTTGCCGAGCGTGGCTACCACATAGAAGTGCATCATTCGGAAGTGAGTTTCGACATGCCGGTTGGCTTACACGAGCGCGGTTTCTACATGACACCCATGACTAGCGGCCTACGACTTGCAGGTACGTCGGAATTTTCGTCGGCGGACAAAGATGAACCACCCAATTGGAAGCGAGCGGAGATCCTCAGACGCCATGTCGACGACATACTGCCCGGTATTGCCGAACGAGAAACGGGACGCTGGATGGGGCATCGCCCGACGCTCTACGACTTTTTACCGGCCATCGGACCCGCGCCGGGTATCGACAATATTTATCTTGCGTTCGGGCATCATCATCTAGGCCTGACATTATCAGCAATTACAGCCGAGCTGATAGTTGAGGTTATCGCGAACAAAGCAACGACGATCGATCTGAATCCGTTTCTACTCGATCGTTTTCAGTAGCGTGAAAATAGTGATTTTCATGGCGGCTGCAGAGCAGTCTTTCCGCGTGCGTCCGAAGCGTCGGTAAAACCATCTCGGCTGCGGTGCTCTTGCTTTACCGTTCGGTTATGCGTCAGTGATGTTGGCGGCCCTGCCGTGAATTCAAATCCAACACTTCCGGAACACTTACTAAAATGAGCGGCACTTTTTTGGCGGTAATTTCGCCAAACCCGTACTTTCGTACTACCTCCCCGTCGCGACGACGAGTTAGGGTGGCGAGAACTTGTGCGATCAGATACCCAGCGGAAATTTAGTAGAAATAGTCTAACGGTCAAATCGAGCCCGGAAGTGATACCTCGGGAAGGCATGCACGCGCGCTCGGACGACGATTCATTCCAGATCTATTTTCCCCGGCCGAGTTGCACCGAACCGCCGAAAATATATTTTTGCGCATGAGGCGTACGAATCGACGCAGTCAGGACCCATATCAAACGTACGCAAGACAAAAATACGAGGTATGCAGTAATGAGAAACATCGATAATTACAATATTTCTACTAACCCGAATGCCGCTCGCCGCAAATCAAAAACCGGACGTCAACGTATCGTATTGGCAGTGGTGGTCGCGTTAGGTTTCCTAAATATAAGCTATGCAAAAGGAGCCGACCGATCCGCGACGCCGGATGGTCTTACCGACTATGCGGTATTTATGGCAACTGGTACGATCCCATTTGCGCCGCATCCGAACCCGAGCATAACGGGTTGCGGTGGATTTATATTCTGCGACGGCGACTATTTTCATGAAGTCATCATGGGTCGCGACGCCGGACAAATTGCGGAAGAAGCCAGCAGGGCGAAAGCGTATTTTCGAGATCGCTTTGGCGTAGATGTTGACGATCCTGCGCTCGCCGGGCGTATCGATTTTTTCAGCTTCTATTTAGACCCACGTGGTGAATACCGCGCCTACACTATGGCCGGCGAAAAAATCCCGGCGCGCGGATGGGAAGTTCGCGACGGCGGGTTTATCGCCATGGTTATTGACCCAGCCGGCATTGAATTAGGTGGTGAATTTGCTGGGTCTGGACTCGTTGTGCAATCCGGCGGTTTGTTGTTATTCGGTAACTACAACATCCAAAAAACGAACCGTTGGGGTAAACCGAAAGGCGAAATCGTGTACAGCTACCGCTCGGACATGCCAATGACCCTAAATGATTGGGGGGAACTGGTGGTTAACTGCCAAATTTCCGTCAGCGATTTCGCCGATGGCGAACACGATGGGAAAGCGCAAGGGATGGGGATGCCGTTGGTGCCAGATGCGAATGGATTCACCCTTAGTTGGCGTAATGTGTTGACACTAGAACGACAGTAGGAACGTTTAAATCAGCGCCCGTCGGCGATACGGGCGCTGCGGACAGGTTAGCCGCACGCCACTGTCGATACCACGTCGGTGAGCAATTGGCATCATCAGCCGATATGTTGGCCGGTCCAGCAATTGCGAAATCAATTCCCTTTTCCGCCCTGTAATGGACTCTAGCGCGCTTGCGTTGGTGATTCGAAACAGCGCTCGCGCACTCGCGTCCGCTGCAAAACCCGCTGTATCAGAATCGAAATTTATCTCGCCATATAATTTTCACCCGCGCTACCGTAACCGATTGCGCATCGAGTAATATCCAGGTCCCAGTCCCAAACTTCGAACAGAGAACAGTGTCCCCGAGTCGACCTCACCCCGACCTAAACGCCCCTACAAGAGGCCGTTTCGTCGTCCCTAACTTATTGTGCGCGATCGGATTCGGCTTAGTTGCGATGACTATCTGTCTACCGTCGATGCCAAACTGGACCACCGAGTTTGCGGCGAGCCAAGCAAGCGTGCAAATGACGTTTAGCATTTTTCTTATCGCCTACGGTGTCGCGCAACTGATCTACGGGCCACTTTCTGACCGCTACGGCCGCCGCCGTTTGCTAATCCTCGGGTTTGCGTTAGCGGGCCTAGGCTCTATCGCCGCGGCCGCGGCGCCCACCTTGGAGACACTCGCGCTAGCGCGCTTCGTACAAGGCGCTGGCGCAGCCGCGGGCATGGTGCTCGGGCGCGCGATGGTGCAAGACTATTTCGGCGGCGCCGAGCGTTCGCGGGTAATGGCGTACATCGGGATGGCGATGGGCTTGTGCGCTCCGATCGCAACCGTCGTTGGCGGCCAATTACACGTTCTTTTGGGATGGCGTGCGAATTTCATCCTGATCGCAGTCTTATCGGCAATTTTGATGTTCACCACCTGGTGTGTGCTGCCAAGTGACGATCGAACCCGAGCTCTCCAATCGCATTGGCTACGCGAAATGCTTGACGCCTATGGCGCATTGATCCGCGTCCCAGCATTCTTAGCCTACGTCGCCATATTATCGCTAAGTACTGGGGCGTTTTACATTTACCTAGCAGGCGCACCCAGCGTCCTAGCAAACTACGGTGTCGGGCCGGCCGAGGTTGGGTTTTTCATCATGTTTGTACCGTTGTCGTATATCGCCGGTAGTTTTATAACGAGTCGTATTGTCAAACGTCTCTCCGATTCTCAGCTCATGTTGATTGGACACTGCGTGTCGCTTTGCGGCCTGACAATAATGTTAGCGCTTGCCGTGATCGATATTCGCTCGCCGTTTGCTGTTGCGGGACCGCTAATATTACTAGGTATAGGACAGGGTTTGCTCATGCCTTCGACGTTAGTAGGGACCGTAAGTGTCGTACCGGCCTTAACTGGCGCAGCGGCTGGTGCAGCGGGTGTCGCACAACAATTGTGTGGTGCGTTTGGCAGTTATGCTATTGGTTTATTTCATCACACCGGTGCGATGAATCTGGCGTTGCTGATGTTGCTATTCATGCTTGTCGCTTTCGCGAGTCAGTTGTTTCTTCGCCGTATTATTCGGCCGCACACATGAGGTGTCAAACTATAGTTGAACGTGCATGATGGGAGATTTTCGCCGGGTCCAGATGCGCTCAATTGCTAACGTGCAAACGTCGCGCACCGGGCGCCTTTTCCGCGGTATCCTCGCGGGATTTTTTTTAATTTTTTGGCAATCGTTACAGGTGGGCGACAATTCACATGTAAGCTCGACCGGTGCGAGATTTCGTTATATTTTTCTTATTCGCTAGACGAGCTACGTTTTCGTTCGCTCGAACCGACCTTTGGATCACCCCGAGCAAGTCCTCTATTCCCTTCGGCTGGGTTCGTGATCACAAATCACTCAGGCGAATTCATTAATGCGCGCCTTGCTGATCATCATTACATTCCTGATCGTTTACGGCTCGCTGTATCCATTCAAGGTCGAACTAAACTCCTATCATCCGCTACTGCTCGAACATTTGTACTATTTCGGGCTTGCGAACACGGGTCGCGGTGATCTCCTAGCAAACATTCTGCTCTTCGTTCCGTTCGGAGTGCTCGCGATAAACGTATTTCTCGGGCGCCGCCTACTATTACGTTTGGTCTTTGTTTTAGTAACCGCGTTCTTGCTCGCGTTTGTTATACAAGCCGCCCAACTTGTGATCCCGAGCCGTGTGCCAGCGGGAAGCGACGCCGTTTGGAATACGCTCGGTTGTGCTATCGGCTGTTTACTCGGGCTGTCGCCTTTGCGGCTGATGTTATTTAAATTCAATGGCGCAAGAAACCTACCGAGCATCCCTGTCGTCCTCGCGTTACTGTGGCTCATGTTCGGGCTCGCCCCATTCATCCCATCTATCGATTTACAACTACTTAAAGACCATCTAAAAGCAGTCATTCATGGTGATCTCAGCGCGCTATCGATTTTGCAACATGCCACGATGTGGTCGATTGTTTTTCATTTTATCGGCGAATCGAAAAGTCGCTTCTTAGTTGAGAGAAACTATCCAATTATTTTAGCACTCTCGATAGTCGGTAGTTTTTTCGTCGTAGACAACTCGATCTCATCAGAAAGAATCATCGGCGGTGTCGTTGCTTTAGTAACCTGGCCGCTGATTCGAAAAATCGGCGCGCCCCCTTGGCTCGCTATAGCACTCGTAATTGTAATTGTCGGCGTCAACCACACGCCGTTCGTACTTCGTGACAATGCGATTAGCTTCAGTTGGGTCCCGTTCTCCGGTGCGCTGGGAGGGAATCTATTCATTAACGTTTTGGCTGTCGCCAAGAAAATGATCCTCTACGGCAGTTTGATTTGGTTGTTAGTTGAAAGCCGGCTGTCGTTACGGGTCGCCTCAATTTCAACTGCGGCACTACTTTTTGTTAGCGAGTTTCTGCAAACATATTTCATCAGTTCGACGCCAGAGATTACCGACCCCCTACTGGCGCTAGCGCTCGGCATCGCCTTTTCTAAATATAAAAATCGGGCCGACACAAAAGCGATTGCCGTTTCGGATGTTGAACAAAACAGCACCCTGAGGGAAGCAGATCCCGAGTCACGGCCTGAAATTAGAAGCCGAACTACGGGGCGGGCAGTTTCTGCTCACTATCTGGCCGGGATGGATGGGCTGCGGGCGATCGCAGCCCTCGCAGTGTTCTTTGTACACTTCAATCAACAAGTCGGTTGGCACCTTGTAATAGGGCCGTTCGACCTCGCGAGATTTCTTGCGAATGGCAATACCGGCGTTGCGCTATTTTTCGTGCTGAGTGGCCTACTGCTATCTTTGCCGTTTTGGCAACGCTTCTCGGTCAAACGCCAAGCCCTAGTATTCGAGGCTATGCTTGGCGCAGAGCGGGTCGAATTATCCCCGCCTATTACCTATGTCTGTTCATCATTTTGTTCGCGAAATCGATCGCTGGCTCGGGCACTAGCTGGAATAACATTCTTTCTCACTTGTTATTCGTCTACAACGTAAACGATTGGAATATTTTATCGTTAAATGAGCCTTTTTGGACCTTAGCAGTTGAGGGGCAATTCTACATACTTCTTCCGTTACTGTTTCTTACGCTGCGTCCGTTTCGCCCCATCGGCGCTACGGTGGCCCTTGCCCTCCTAATCCCGGCGTTATATTTACTGAACGCCTGGATAGTCGAAAGCATCGTTGCGAATGCCTCTTTCCCAGTGAAACGGACACTGATTTGGCCTTTCGCCTTGTACCTAAACGGGCCAAATAGCTCCGTACTCACCTATTCTACACTCGGTCACCTACCGCATTTTCTACTGGGGGTGCTGTCGGCGAGATTGCTTCTAAAATTGCAAGTGTCACGAGCCGCGACACCCGCATATCAAATTCTGTTCGACGCGATCATTTGCATTTCTGGGCTCGCGATTGTTGTTGTTCTTGCAACATCGATCGACGACGTACTGCAAATCCCGTACGGTCGATACAACTTTCCTTTTGTACCCTTGCTACTCGCAACAGTTGTTATATCGGTGCCTTTTAGCCGGTACGCAAGGAGTATCCTTACATGGCGTGTCGTCGCGTGGATCGGCGCAATTTCGTACGGGATTTATATTTTTCACTACCCCGTCCAAAAAGTGATCGCGAAAGCGATGCACTGGATAGACCTCCCGGCGACTGAGCACACGTTCATATTCGCGATAACGAGCCTCTGCGCAAGCTTAGTAATTAGTCAATTGTCGTATGCCATGCTCGAGATACCCGTTCTGCGTTGGGTGAAGAAGCATCTTGCAGATTCCGGTGAGTTGAGTCGCATCGATCGAACAACGGATCACGGCGAACAGATCCGCGAAGCTATCACAAGAAATGGAGCGGAATATCCTGAGGCCACCGGCACCACGGGCCATGAATTGCGACTCAACTTACACCGATACCAATATGATTATGTAAGCGAGGTAGCACGTAGAGCAAACCTCGATTTCTCTTCTGTGTGCGCAGCCGTGATAAACAGCGCGATCGCGGAATCCTCGGCGACCACGTTAACTGCTTCCAGTGCGAGCATTGATGAACTGGATGTCGCCGTGGCAAGTCGTAATCGCGATTGGACTAACGCAGAAGTGACACTTGATCCGATGAGTTGGGCATCTTTAACAACGTTGGCGAAGGATTCGAGCGCGAGCTACTCACAAGCTCTACGACATTTGCTGGAAATTCGGCTGAGGCGCAAAGGCTCCACCTCTACCCAGGCCGACCCGCCTGCGCGACCCATGGAATCGGCGCCGCACGCTAAAACGACGAGCGGAAAGACATTCGTTGCGGTACTCGCCGCAGCGTCAACGTTAATAGTCGCTACTTGGATGTTTATAGGTCGCAGCGGAAATCCGGAATTCGTTGTTAACCCTGCGTGGGCGAATAATCGCGCGGATCTAATTATTGATCTACATACCCACACCCGCTTCTCGGATGGCGCGCTATCGCCAGTCGAATTAATAAAGCTCGGTGTAGAAAATGGGTGCGACGTAATGGCAATTACCGACCACTCGTCAAAGGGTGGCAGCGCAAGCGCTGCACAGCTCGCTGAGATTCGGGCGCTGCGCAAACAATACCCCAATCACTTGTTGTTCACCGGCATCGAGCTCAACATGCCGACGTACGCTGGTAGGGAACACGTTAACGTAATCGTCGCGCCTGAATACGAACCTGAAACGTTGAGGGATCTAGGGGACTTGGCGGAGCTCAGTATTCACGAATCCAAGCGCGACCCTCACCCAAAAGTCTCCGACGAGCAAACGTTGGAGTTTATTGGCAAACTTCGCCAGCAAGATGTCGATTTGCTGATTACCTACAACCATCCGTCCAGAAAAGTGGACGACATTTTTCAAATGTCTGGAAGATGTTCTGCGCTGGGACGCTGAAAACGAGACGATCACCGCACTCGAAGGCGCACCAGGTCACCAAAATGCCGCAGACGTTGGGAGTTATAAATCAACCTTCACCACAATCGATCGCTGGGACCCGGCAATCGCGCAAATTGACAGCGTATGGGATCAGTTGCTAGACCGCGGTTATAACATTTGGGGAGCCGTTGCCTATTCCGACTACCACAACGAGACGTTAGATCGTGCACCGTGCTCATTCTCACGGACGCACCTCGCTGCGGGCAACAAAGATTACGCCGGCGTAATCAGTGCGATGAAATCGGGTACGTTTTGGGCCGACCACGGCAATCTACTTGAGAATTTACAATTTAGTATTGAGCTCGAGGGCTTAACAAGCCCCGCGTACCCCGGTGCCGTCGTGCAAGTCGATTCGAAAAGCGAAACGGCCGTCGTCAATATTTCCATCGAGCGTGGTCGTGGCAGCCTCGATGCCGAGGTGGTCGCTGAGATTATTAGCAATTGTGCAACCGGTGAACCGGCGATTGTGCAAAGCGCGATTATTACGCGCCAGCAAACTCGTAGCGTAGGTTTGGTTTCTTTAATAACGCCTGGCGCTGATTCGCGTTCCTGTTATATGCGTGCGAGATTGCAAGCGCATCGCGACAATCAGTCGAATTTTGCCGCATATACGAATCCAATCCGTATTATTTTCTAGATCCTAGACCCATTCCAAGCCCTACACGGTGCGGCTTCATCAAACTGTCAACAATCTTTACACTGGAAATTCTGTCATTTCCCGAACTTAATCGATCAATCACCTGGTCGCTCATTTTACACCTAAATATTTCCGCGCTTGACGCTCGCCGACACCTGGGAGCAATTCGATTAGTTAACCGAGAATGGGCAGCCACACCTTATAAATCAATAGGTTGTGGATTTTCGCGGCTTTCTGTGCAGCACCACCGGACTATCGCTACGGTTCGAATTCGGGCGCAGTTCCAACAACAACTTAGCCATCGACTAGAATCGTTTTCCTTAGCTGGTCGATCACGTTTGGTTCGGTTTGCGGCGCGCGTTTGGTTAGATTCTCATTCGTATAGCATCGCGATCGCGACGGATCGTATTGAATAAGTGCTACGAAGTTGTCAATAGATTTTACAATAGCAGTTTACGGGATCCGTCCAATGACTAAACTATTTTACTTAACTATTTGATTCAAAAGAAAATATAGTAAACTAGTAATCTATTGGCACAAGAATTGCAGCGTTGCTATACAGTATCGGAATCGAAGCAATTTAGTCGGCTCGATTTGATAACCAAATATCCCAGTGAGGGTATTCGTAAGTAAGCTTAAATGTAGAGGAGCTATCGTGAAAAACATTAAACTTTTAAAGCCCGCAGTTACCTTATTGGTATCGGCCTGGGCGTTTAGCGCCACCGCCATCCCTGTCACCACAGACGGTATCTGGACCGCCGTTAGTGGTAACCCGAGTGGTACGACCGCTGGAATCGGAACCAATAACGTACAATGGGGCGCCCCTTTTGGAAGTTCCACTGCCGGCCAGAGCGGATATATCTTCGACGGCGTTAACGGCGACGCACCGCTAGACGGTACGTTATTCGAGCTCGGCGATTTCACGCACGAGAATTTCACTATTTCACTACCGTCGATTGAAACCGCGAGCCTAAGTTTAGGTCTAAATTTCACCGGCGAAAGTGTGCTGCAAGACTTTTCGTTCGTGTTCGTGCACACAGAAACACCGAATAACCCCAGTAGCGGCATTTGTGCCGAAGGTGGTGTCGCCCCGTGCCCGGATTTAGTGAGTATCCCCGACGCATCGTCCTCGGAGACCGTTACCTTACAAGGCGATGAGTATCTGCTAGAGATTCTCGGATTTAGCGAAGACGGTGGCGTTACTACCACAGCTAGTTTCTTGACCTTGGAAGGACAGCCGAATACCGCAACGTTGTATGCGCGTCTCATTCTGGTTGAACAGCCTGTGCCGGAGCCGACTACGTTAGCTTTGATGGCGATTGGGTTGCTAGGTGCTGGTCTGCGACGTAAGCAAGTATAAGACTCATCTAGAGTCAAAAAAGGCGACTTAGGTCGCATTGAAAAAGGGGCCTAACTTGGCCCCTTTTTTTGTCTCAGCCGTGCAGATTTACACGCTATCTTCGTAAGCTTCCCGGAAAAGTAGACCACTCCATTGTGGAGGATCTTGGCACAATATGGCCAGGAGGTCGAAATGAAAAAATCGAAATACAACGACACACAGATCGTGTCGATTCTGAAGGAAGCCGAAGCGGGTCAGCCGGTGAAGGAGATTTGCCGGACGTATGAGATCAGCTCGGCGTGCTACTACCAGTGGAGATCGAAGTTTGGTGGGATGATTGTCTCGGAGTTGAAGCGAACACGTGAGCTTGAAACGGAAAATGCAAAGCTCAAGCGCATGTACGCCGATCTCGCTTTGGAGAGTCACGCGTTGAAGGATCTGATCGAGAAAAAGCTCTGAGACCGTCTGAAAACGGGCGGCCGTGGAATACTTAATCGACACGCATCGTTTGTCGATCCGTAAGGCGTGCGCAGCGCTCGGTTTATCTCGGTCGTTTTGGTATCGCCCGTTGTTAGATTGGTTGGAGCGAGACCGTCCGGTGGCCGACGCACTGAATGCGCTGGCGCAAGAAAATCCTGGGCTTGGGTTTTGGAAGTTGTTCCGTCGCTTGCGCAATGGGTCCGCGTGTATCGCGTGTAGTGTTTGCTCAAACTGAACCTGCGGCGGCGCACGAAGAAGCGGCTCCCGGATCGCGAGCCTAACCCTTTGTTCGTAGCAGAAGTCCTAACCAAGTGTGGTCGGCAGACTTCATGAGCGACCCACTTTACAACGGCGTGCGGTTTCGGACCTTCAACGTGCTCGACGACTTTAACCGTGAGGTATTAGCGATTGAGATCGATACTTCATTGCCGAGCGTTCGGCTCGTACAAGTACTCGAACAACTTAAGGGGGAGCGCGGCTTACCGGATGTGATTCGAACCGACAACGGACCCGAGTACCTCGGCGATGCGTTTGTTGATTGGTGCGAAAGCAAGGGGATCATGCTCGATTATATCGAATCTGGCAAGCCTAACCCGAACGCTTTTATTGAACGATTTAACCGTTCGTATCGAGCCGAGGTGTTGGACACTCGGTTGTTCCGAGATCTGGATGAGGTACGTGAGTGGAGCTGGGGTTGGATGCTCGAAAACAACGAGGAACGAGATCACCATGGTCTCGGCGGGCTAACGCCCGCCGAGGTTCTTTACAATGCCAGAGTCTCTACTTGTGAGTTGTCCACTTGACGGGGAAGCTTACGCCGTCATTCGGGGTGACGATTAACTTCCGCCTAACCTCTTTAATCGCCACTCGTCAACGTTCCAATTATCGCGCCGCGCGTGATCACTGATATGAGTCGGTGCGCCTGGCTAGTGATATGTACTTCGTCCCAAAAGAACCGGTTCGTAATGAATGTTTCCGGCGACAGAGGACTGCAGTCTGGCGCAAGCCCGTAGACGAACGAAAATAAGCATCCGCTCGCGGGCCCCGCGCCAATATCCGCGGAAAAACCGAACACCGCCGGGCTTTTCAAGACTTTTCTAAATGGCTTTGAAGTATCGACTAAGGTGAGATTTAAGCCGTCGACAGAATCCTTAAGACCTCGGACAATTTTTTTGAGTTTTGAGTTAAACCGCCTGACTGCGTGCGCGAGCGCATCGGCGTCATCACCGGCCAAGGGCAACTGCGATAAGTCCGGAAGATTTAAAACAGCGATATTCGTTGCGCCTAGCCCGATAAATGCTTCGAGCGCTGCGCCGATATTCTCGGCCGCCTCATTTGGCGTGTTGGGGCCGAAAATCAGATCGTTCGCACCGGTCCATACCACGATCGTTGTACCAGGGTCCATCGCGCCAACGATATCTTGCGCGAAAAATTTTACCTGTCCTAGTAAACCCGGAACCTCGAAGCCGCCGCCTGGTGTTGGGCTCGAAATGCCAGTCGTCGAACCGCCCCATGCGTAGGACACACAGCGGTCGATGGCTAAATCAGCCACTAGAGACGGTTTAACTTCAGCACACGCGTCTGACGCCAAATATTCGAACATAATCGGTCCGTTGGAAAATCGGCCAGGCGCATAACGTGTCGGAGGTGGCACAGTACCGGCCGAGGCAATAAAGTCGTTTCCGACGTCCATCAGGCTGTCGCCAAATCCTATAAATTTTGGTATCCCGTCACCATCAGCGTATGCTGATGTCGCGCTCACAAACACTGCGAGCACTATGCCAAAGCATATTTTGGTATTCATCATTGAGTCTCCTCACCACAGTTAGAACTAGCGAAAGATTGCTATGGAAAAACTTCATCGCGACACTACCCGGATTGCCTGAATACTCGAGGCCCAAGGTCGTGTTAGCTTTTAGTTATTACGAGGAGAAGGCGGCATATGTAAAAATGCCCACAATTCAGTAGTGCTTTACGAGTAAGTACTTTAAATAGAGCACGGATCGCACTGCCTCCCCCAAGAAATATAATCGCGTTAACGCGTTTTACGGTGTATTGCATCGTCACCGCTAATTATTATGTTTGTTGCGGTTGTAACTCTACAATAGCGGTTGAACAATTGCTCGATGATTCAACCGTTCAAATATTAACTATTGTTACGGAAGCTCACGACACTAGCTGACCGTACCCATCGGTCCAAGACGTGGTGAATTTTCGCGAGGTTTCAAACGCTTGACCGTTGGTCATATATCGCACGGAGCCATCGAACCGCCAGATGCGATTGTAGGAAGCCTATTTACTTTATTCTCGATACCGAGGTAGTCATACAATTCGACCCTTTGAATTTTATGCTCGCCGCTAAATTTGGATTTCGTAAATGTTTAATCCCAAGTCTCTCGAAGAAGAATTGAAAGTCCAGCGCATCGGTATTAAAAACGCCGCACTCGGCGATTTTTACCACTGGGTTATGGCTGTGTCGT